>CP139506.1:337031076-337302580 GCA_021014915.2 Artemisia tridentata subsp. tridentata
GCAAATTGCATCATCCCTCGTAGTACTTCATGAAAACATGCATGAATAGTTTGTGTGGAGTGTTGAAACCCCCGCTTAACCATTCTAAAGCGTTCACTATGACCTATAATTGTCAAAAACATTGCCATCTTCTCTTCTACGCTTATATTTCAACTATTTTGCAACCAATTTATTTCATTGAAATGGTTGCATAACAAAATATATGCATCATGAGATAAATGCATCAACTCTTGACATTGTGTATTAGATCCACCTAACAGTTCTTGTGTGTACGCATGATCGGTCAAGACAGAAGTGTTATCTCTTATCCTTTCTATCTTTCTTGAAGATTTTTGTTGGTCAACGCAGTTTGAGCAAATGACGATACCAAGTGAACATTAAGAAACAAATCGACATCTTTTAATCAAGACCATTTAAACTACTAATAACAGCATTTGTAGTTT
The DNA here is from genome assembly GCA_021014915.2 of Artemisia tridentata subsp. tridentata. Taxonomy (NCBI): domain Eukaryota; kingdom Viridiplantae; phylum Streptophyta; class Magnoliopsida; order Asterales; family Asteraceae; genus Artemisia; species Artemisia tridentata. The sequence goes on from CP139506.1 coordinate 337,031,520, forward strand.
TCAAGGTTTATAAATCTTACTAGAAATAAATCAAAGATTTATAAGGGATAGCTCACGGTAAAATATTCCAGTTGACGACAAATTAAACACTACTATTAGAACGACAAGAGGCAGCTAGCTTTGCTTTGTTCGTTCCTAAGAGAAGGGATCCTATCAACTATAATACAAAGTATTACTTTATGTGTTTGTTTAGGATCTCAGCTTATCTCGGTTACAAAGTTTTGCTTAAATAGAAGGGGAAATACTGTAGAATCATGTGGGTATAGTAGTTTGCCAACTTGCAATAGATAACATGTGCCTAGTATGCTAGATTAATCATATTTTTGGTTTATCAGTGCTGACAACTATTTGTCCCCAAATATTACTTTATCGTCCTTTGATAAGACCTTTGCTTATCTTCCCAAGAAGTTTCCGGCCCATTCTTTAGAGACAAAGTTGCTCTTCAGAGATAAGTCTTCAGGGTCATAGAGACATTTTTCAGATCTCCGTGACTCTAGTGTTTTTTGTAGCTCCTTATACTTTACTCATCGATACTGCATCAGCTTACAAAGTGTTTCTTTAGTTGGTCTTTAACTTCCCTGAAGCTTGACAGTTAGTTTGAGCTTTATACAACTCTCACTGATTTCTCTTATTGAGCTATATTAACTGATTACCATCAGTGAGTTACACTCTTTGATAACCATCAGGGAGAACCATCAAAGAGTAAGACCTCTGATTTCCATCAAGGTTTTTCTTACTCTATGATCCTTATCAGTGAATGTTATTCTCCCATAACTTTATCAGAGACTGAATAAATTAGGCTATTTTATGTTTAAATACTTGTCAGAGACAATAGGGTCGAAATAAAACACCACAATTTTATTTTCATATACCAATGTATGATGAACAAAAACAGAATCTCATCCTCCAAATCCATATATTACCTTGCAATTATAAAAATAAAACAAAAATTAACAAAATGCATTGCTTAATTGACATCATATTCGAAGAATCAAATAATCTCACACTAAAAGTTCATAACAAGTAAGATCAAAATTATGCAAATAACATATCATCAATTAAAAAGCATGTTCAAAATCCATAACATCACAAACATAATATTAAAATGACCAAAACATATGGTGTTCAAATTTTAGATTAAAGCAACAAAAAAATCCTATGCAAATTTTAAATCTTATTCAACTAGTCCTATATCCCATACTTGCGTCCAACATTCCTAACCCAATTCTCCAAACTCTCTGGCTTTAAGCGCATCCAAACTTTCCTATAATCAGTGATTTCACTAAAAAGCATAACTGCGACGTCATACAACAGGTTATGTTTTCCCCACCCAACCTTCTCCAACTTCTCCATGTAAGCATCAATATCATCTCCTTTATGTTTTTCCATCATAAGTTGAACAAATTTGGAAAAGTCTTCCTCAACAACCGACTTGTTTGAACTGTTTGCTTGCTTACCTTTTCATCTTTTGCTTGGAGGACCAGTAGAACATTCTTATGTCGAATTTGGGGGTTCTTGTGTTTATGTCGGGATTGCTTGCACATGTTGGACATCATCATCTTCAATTGACACCACATTAACAGAATCTTCACAATCATTAGGAAGATTAGAAGCTGGTCCCCAACCTTCAAATCCATTTCATATTGACCCATTAAATAGTTGTGTACATAAATTGGGGAAAAGCTATCCAGTACTCCTCACTGGTTCTACGTATTTATTTGACTGTTTAAAAGAATTTAAGTATATATAAAACTATCCATGAAACTATTAATGAAATTATTGATACGGGGGATTGCGCCCTCGCAACAGGTTTTACCTCTCAAGGGATCTTAAGAAGCTTGCAACCCCCACCAGGCAGTGTACCTGATCGTTGTAGTATAGTATAGTGACAAGTACCGGGGGATTGATCGTTCAACTCAGGAATAGTGTCGCTAGGATTAGAAAGCCTACTAAACTAGGTCTAGAGGTGAGGGATGATTCTTTTTGTATTTTTTTTTTATATTTTATGAAAGCAAGAAAAATCTCGGGTTTTGAAAGAGTGGGCGGAATTAGTTGCTAGCCAACTAACCCAATTACTACAAATGCAATCAAAATAAAATAAAAGAAATGAAAATTAAACTAATATACTAATGTGGTGGAAACAATAATGAGAAAAGTTGTGTTTACTTAGATTTCATTACTCCCTAGATATCTTTTACCGGTTGATTAGCTTGTTACAATTGCATGGATGACGGGTTATATTCCTTAATACTAGTCTTAGGGCCGTGTACAATATTCCCTAACTCTATAAGATCCTACTTCACTCCTATGTCGAGCCGACTAAAAGCTCCTAACATGGGATCATTAGAATTCACTTATGCATTAAATACAACCAAAAATCGTAGTACACCTCCGATCATGTTTCTTAAGACGTTCAAGCAAGTTACCAATGGAAGTCTGCCAGTTTTCTTAAGCCTAACATCGAATACAATCATCCGTAACAATTATAAACAAACAATCAACCAATAATCAACATCTAGGTTTCACTACATCTAAGCAAACACAATAAAAACCTAGCCTAACATGTTAAAAGAAAGACAAGCATAAGATAGAATCAAACAATACATAGACATATTGAATGATTATTGGAAGACTTATCTTTATTCAAACATGGAAGAAAGAAGGGTTTGAAACCCCTTCAATATGCAGGAAATTCGACCTAGGGTTTGTGTTTAGATATTCCACAATTTTATTCCACACTTTACAATGAAAAATTGGAAATATATATATAGATAATACACTCTGACGGTGTCACGTTGTAGATTGTGACGCCGTCAACTCGCCGCCAAGATAGAAATCGTATTGCCTAGATTCACATTTGACGCCGTCAAGAAGAAAATGAGCTCTGGGCCGTCACGTTCATTTTAACCCTGACGGCCTTGATGACGCCGTCAGGTCAATTGCAAAGGAAAGGTTCTGGGCCGTCACGTGTATTCTCCACTTCCACCTCTTTTGCCAAGCTTGACGCCGTCATGTATTAAGTCTTGACGCCGTCAGGTACTATTCCCAGCAAGGATTTTGAGACCTTGCCGTTTTCTTCACTTTTATGCTCCAAAAACGTCCAAAATGCTTCCTTTTCCAGATTTCTCCTCAAAAATACCTAAAATTACAAAAGGAACGATTTAGGGCAATAATTGATCAAATAATCACGAATTCGGGCTTAAATGACCCCTTAAAAGCGGTACAATTTTCGCCTCATCAATTATACAAAGGATAGAATGTGACCTTCATCTCTATTTGTCATTCTTCTTCCGTTAAATTAAACGTCTTAATTACTGGATCATACACGTTTCCTGTTTTGTTCTTTAATTTGGTCCATGCACTAAACTTACTTTTAAGATAGTCAAAATGGTTTTTCATTTTTTCGTTGATCAACGATAAAATTAGGCTTCTAAGTGAGATATTAGTTTAACAGGAATTCCATGAAATTCGAAATCGAAGGTCAGGTGAGGTCCGATACTATTCTCTGTGGGGTGTCAAAAGCCTAGTCACCTAAGTCGTTCAACTAGGATGTGCTAAGAATAAATTCGCTACATGGAATGATCTAGCCTTCTAATCTTAGTCCTCGGAAAGGTCGTTAAGCTTGGTATCAAATTTAGAGGGATAGCAACTTTCATAAAATGTCGATTTGGATGGTCTAAATTTTGAATTTAGCACATTCACACTAATAATATATTGCGGGAGTGAAAAGTTAGTTTAGACTTACACAAATTGAAAATATGAGTAGTGTTAGCATTTTAGTTGTACTTTTGCACAACGCCAATAATTGTTCAAGCTTAGTTTGGGAATAGTAAAAATATAATAATGATTATTATCCTTGGAGGCACCCAGTTTGCGTGTTTCCTGTTCTTTAGCTTTAAATATATCATGAAGTAAAGTCAAGCATGGCGGGTAATCATAAAAAGTTGTGTTTAACTATATGTATGAATGAGGGTCAAAATGGGGCGTTATCGACTTTAATGGTTTTCATTTATATCCCCCAAATGATTATGTATGTGTTCTTGTCTAATGTAATACATTGTTAGTTCGGGGGAAGAAAATTGTTTTTGCTTAACGCATGTCATTATCATGGCTTGAGGGCAAACCACGGCCTTCGGCTTAAGTGTTGGGGAGTTTGATATCCATTAAATTACACATATATTTTATATCATATTTTCCTAATTTACAGCTAAATAAGTAACAAAAATGTTTATTTTAAGTGCTATAAGTTAATTGTTGTGATTAGAGAGGTGACTGATATGGAAGTTAAGAAGCCATGTTTGACATAGATGACAATAAAGCAGCTGGTCCAGATGGATATTTTTCTAGTTTTTTCAAGAAAGCATGGTCTGTTGTGGGGGTTGATGTATGTAAAGTTGTAAGAGAATTTTCTCAGAATGGTTAATTGTTGGGTGAAATCAATGCAACACTCATAACTCTTATTCTGAAGATCCCTAATGCCAAAAGAGTAACTGATTACAGGCCCATTGCATGCTGCAATGTTCTGTATAAATGTATTAGCAAGGTCTTAACCAATAGAATTTAATATGGGCTTGATAAGTTGATTAGCTAGAATCAAAGTGCTTTTATTAAGGGAAGGCAGATTCAAGACAATATTATGGTTGCACAAGAACTTTTGAAAGGTTACAACAGGAAAGGAGGTGCTAAAAGATGTTCTCTTAAAATTGACATTGCTAAGGCTTATGACACAGTCAATTGGAGTTTCTTGAAGGCTATTCTAATTCAGTTTGGATTCCATGAAAAGATGGTACACTGGATCATTACTTGTGTCACTTCCTCTGCTTTTTCTATATGTGTAAATGGAGAATCTTATGGAAGTACTATCGTTAAATATCGCCTCATGATCCCTATTTTCCCGGTTGATGAAAATTGCCCAGTTTGTCACAAAGCTTGTTTGGACTCATTCGGAGAGCATGCAGTTCATTGTAGAGAGCTTCCGGGGTTCAAATACCGTCACGATTTGGTTAGGGATGTCCTTTTTGACATATTCAGGCGTGCTGGGATTTCAGTTAAGAAAGAAGCACCTGTGAATTTCTTCACCGACCCGATGGAAGGAAGATCGACACTTAGACCAGCTGATATTTTGGTCTTCGGATGGATAGGAGGGAAACGTGCTTGTGTAGATCTAACGGGGGTTTCTCCACTTGTGGGATTGGGGAATCATGCTTTTACGGCAGGTCAGGCTGCTTTGAAAGCCGCTTCATGCAAAGTAACCAAACACGAGAAAGCGTGCCTTGATAACCAACATGCGTTTATACCTTTTGCATTTGATACTTTTGGCTTCCTTGCATCGGAGGCTGTGGAGCTGCTCAAAAGAGTCCAATGGGTTATGCATGGCAATGTTACGACCCCAAGGTCTTTGAATGTAGTTTTTAAAAGACTAAGTTTTGCTATTCAAAAAGGGCTAGCGGCGCAGCTTGTTGCCCGCTTGCCTGTCATTTCAGTGTAAAACTTTATTATAAGAATATTGAAGATGCTAAGGGTTTTAAGTACCATAAAGGCTGCAAATCTCTAAAGTTAACACATATGTGCTTTGCAGATGATTTACTTGTGTTATGTCATGGAAATGTGGCATCAGTGAAGGCGATAATGAAAGCTCTTATAGAATTTAGTCAAGTATCTGGTCTTCTTCCTAATATGCATAAAAGTACAATATTCTTTGGAAATATTACTCAAGGGGAGAAAACAAGTATTCTGAATGTATTGCCATTTCAAGAAGGAAAGTTGCCTGTTAAGTACCTGGGAGTACCTTTGACCACTAAAAGACTAAGTTTGGAGGATTGTAAACAGCTAATTAACAAAGTAAAAGCTAAAGTGTGGGACTGGAAGAATAAATTCTTATCATATGCTGGTAGAACTCAATTAATTGCAGCTGTTTTATCTTCTATGCAACTTTTTTGGGCCTCAGTCTTTCTTATTCCAAAGTTAACTGTTAATGACATTGAAAAAGTATTTAAAGGGTTCTTGTGGTGTCAAGGTGAATTAACAAGGGGTAAAGCCAAGATTGCATGGAAGAAAGTATGCATGCCTAAGTCTCAAGGAGGTTTAGGGCTAAAAAATTTATCTAGGTGGAATGAAACATTGTTAACTAAGCACATCTGGAATTTGGCGACTAAAAAAGATAGTCTTTGGGTTCAATGGATCAATATTATCAAGTTAAAAGGGAAAAGCATTTGGAATGTGGATAGAAGATATTCTGACAGTTGGATGTGGAGTAGTCTATTGAAGTTAAGAGATAAAGCAAGGAAGCATATTTTTCATGTTATTGGTAATGGTCAGAAAACTTCTATGTGGTATGACTGGTGGAATGAAAATGGTCCTCTGTGTGATATCATTAGTAGTGAATAAATTCTTGAAGTTGGTATTAGATTAGACAGCAATGTGGCAGATATGATCATCAATGGTAGTTGGAAGTGGCCAAGTCAATGGAACAACCAATTTCCTGTTTTGCAAGCTATCAATATTCCAGTGTTAACTAATAGGGAAGACAAAGCAGTTTGGAAAACAAATGGCAACATGAAAGTGGATTTTTGCATCAAGACTGTATGGGAGGATTTTAGAGATAATGATGTGGAGGTTCAATTGATCCGTGTGTGAGTATATATAAATAATTATAGTATCGTGCACACGTGATGCTTTGGGAAATGACAAGTCAAACTTAAGGAAAATCAAACTTGCAAAACCCGTGGATGTGATGTGTGTGATACCGGGCAAGTGATTACCCGGGTCGTGTCCCAACGAGATGTGAATGGGCTCTTGTGAGAAGCTTTGGATTAAAGTGATTGATGATTTAGATTGCTTTTGATTTTGCTTTGTTTATCAATTCTAAAAATCAAATTAAAAACAGATATCCACGACAAAATTAAACGCGAACCAATTAAATTAAAAATGCGCAACGAAAAATCTAAAAAGACTAAAAAGTAAAATTTATGAAATTTAAAACCTAAAAATGTAAAATTACTAAAAACTTATTTTAAAACTTAAATTCTAATTTTCTACACTTTTTATTTAATTATTCCTAATTATTAATTATTTAAATGCTAATTAAACTAATTTAAATTCTAAAAAATACTAAATGAGCTAAGAAAATTATAAAATTGAAATTTACTTAATTAAAATTTAAAAAAAAAAATTCTATTAAATAGAAGCTATCACTAAATGTCTATTTCGTTTAATCTAAAATACGTTAAAAATGCGAGTCGAAAACTAATTAAAATGCGTACACTAATGAGATATATGAAATACTAGTCCTACGAGTACAAATCTATTTTAAAAACTAAATTTATAACAGAAAATAAAATTCTACAAAAGTTTAGGGCCAAAAGTGTAAAAACTTAAACTTTAAATACACTAAAACAAAGACAGGGACTGAATTGTACTTTTCCGAAACTTAATTATAACTAAAAACAGGTTTTGCAAGAAAGACAGGGGCTGAATTGAACTTAACTGAAACTAGAGGACCAGATTGTAAAAAGGGGAAACTCAAAAACGACTTTTAACTAGAAAAGACCCAGGTTCGAACCTGGGCAACTACAACTAATAAAAAACTATTTTTTTATTTAACTTTTCTCTTGAAAACTGATTAACACCCAATCAATAAGCTTAGATAATTAATCTTAGCTTTTTCTAGTTCGAGATAAGCTCCAAAATAAGCTCGAAATGAGCAAAAAAAAAACACAGCAATCTGCTGCTATCGAAGTGCAGGGCAAAAAGGGTCGAATTCAAGGCTTAAACAAACCGACTTAATCTACTTCTAAAATCCTAGAAAAAATTATTTAAGTAGATAAGCTGGTGAACTATTCGAATCCAAAAATTCAAACAATTCCAACTTAATTCGAAGTCACAACAAATTCGACAAGATTTGCAAAAACCTGGAAAACTAAAAATTTCTAAGTCTGGTGGTGCAGGGCAGGCAAATGCTCAACAGGTCATCTTTGAAGCCAAATATCTATGAGTAAATGAGTTTCAAATCCCAAATTTATTCTTGATTCAGATTCACAAGCAAGCAAATAACACAAAACAACAATAATTACTCATTTTCAATCCATATTCAACCCTACACAAGGTCTAGAAAAATGATCCACTTTGACAGATGTGAAATTTGACTTTTATTAATTTTCACCTAAGTTGACCTTTGTGAGTTTCTACTGAATCTTAATGATTGATCATGATGTTATAAGTTACAATGACCCTAAATCTAGCAATAACAGCTACTTATGAGCCTGTATGAACAATCTTGGTTACTAAAAAATTCTCACAGTTAACATATTAATGAGATTACAAGTAGATTTGACTTTTTAACAAAAGGGTACTGGATTTTATGTTTGATTTGTGTTAATGGAACCTACTGCAAGTTATTTCAACCACAATTAACCACTACAACTGCCAAGAACACAACTAAACCTCTTGATCCAAACACCCCTGTTAAAACTGATCTTGGTTTATTTTTCAAAGCTAATCAAACTTTTAAGCTTCCAAATTAATCATAGAACTTCTAATAAGTTGCAATGAGGTCACAGAAACCAAAATTACCCAAGAGATAGTGGTGAGCAGCAAGCTAATTTTATGTGGCAGTGTGAAGTGAAATGAGACAGTTTGTATGCAAAGGTACTTAAAAGCCAAAACTGACAATAGATAAGCACTAATCTAGCTGTAACTACAATAAGCTAATCAATTACAAGCTATTAAGACAGAAATTAAAGCCAAGTAAAGAAGAGATAGAATTGAGTGACCTTGGGCCTTAGCTAAACAAAGGCTCCAACTTAAATGCAGCTACAAGCTCCTAGCTTGTTTCACAACAAGCTAGGTACAATCCTTCTGGCCAATCCATTACGACCACTTCCAAAGCATTCCACATTGTCAAGCATAGGTACCCTGTGATTCATTTAATTTTCTGATTTTTTTATTTTTTCTTTTTCTTATTTAATCTCTCTTTTTTTTTTTTTTTTTTCTATTTGATTACTGAGAACCTAGGTGAAGTGATAAAGGATTGGAATAATTATAACAACTGGGAACAAGATTTAAGAACATTCAAAATAGATTTTGAAACAGCCAAAGTTAAACTTGGAAATTTTTTTGAAGAACTAAATTACTTTCATTGATTACTGAAAAAAGGTTACAAATTACACTAAGTAGCTGAAATTAAAAATTACATAAGAAAATTACTACCTGGCTCAAGGCTTACAAATGATACCTATTTATACTAAAAATAAAAGAAACTAGCTCCTTCCCTTTGTGCTTTTCCTGTGAGATAAAGCAGCTGTGCATCATCTTTGTGCTTTTCCAAATAAATCCCAGCTGTCCAATTAAAGTTCAATTGATCCTGTCCCTTAATTCGTTTTTGGCACCACTAAAAGGTTGTGGATTGCCAGCGTGGGGGGGACAAAGAGTAGTAAAATAATGGGGTTGACTTTGTTGAGGGAGTGGTTTGGTGGGTGTTGGGAATTGGAGGGGACAAAGTTGTTGGAGTAGCAGAGGTGAAGATTTCTGGGGAAGTGTTTTGGCGGCAAACTTGGGAAGAAGGATAAAGGTTGACTTTGTTGACTCTGCCTTTTTTTTTATTTCTATTTCTTTTTGGTTTGTGGTCTGGCTTGGGGGTTCAAACGAGGAAAGGAGGGGTTCAATGGGAGTGGCTGGGTTCATGGCTGGGTTTATGGCTGGGTTTATTTTAAAAAGGGAGTGGGCCGGGTTGAGGATAAATGGGCTTTGGACTGGATTGGGTAATGGGATAGGTTGGGTTTAGTTAAGATGGGTTTGGTTGTTTATTTTATTTTTGGTCCGGTTTGGTTTATTAGCTAAATCACAAGGACCATTCTTGCAATTCCTGAATTTTTGAGGACCCATCTTGCACATCTTCCAAAATACACCAAGGTAAAATCCTGCCATGTTTCCATAATCCAAGAACCATAATTGCACTTTTCTATTTTTTAAAATTCCCAGGGACTATTTTCAGTATTTTGATGCATTTCTGAGTGTTTTTGAATGTTTTGGCAGCTCAGATTAGGTAAAAATGATGAGTATTTACACACTCATCAATCCCCCACACTAAACTATTGCTAGTCCCTAGCAATCTTTTATGAAGTTTTAATGGATTTTTCTCTTTACCAGATATCCATCATTTCTGGAGTAGCCAATTGTTTTAGTTCAAGTAAGAACCTTGGTACAATGATAACCAAATGATTTTGAGCAAACCATCAGCTGTCAACGGTTTTGATTTGTCTTTACCAGAAGCCGTTTGCTCTTGGACTAGCCAACTCTTAGATAAATTATCAATATTATCTTTGGTGAGCTGAATACCAATTATGGTTTTTCCACTGCCTTTACCACAAGCCATAATCTTGCGGGCTAGCCACTCTTCATCTTTTTAGGATATGGTGAGTCGATTACCATACAATTTTAGGCAAATTGCAAGCCGTCAACGGATTTGAGAAATCTTTACCCAGAGCCGTTTGCTCCGGGATTAGCCAATCCTTTTGTGGGTTAGACATGGTGGACTGATAACCATTTTATTTCGTTCTAAGTGAGAAAAAATTTTAAAATTTTGGCTAAAATGGGGGTGCTAGATGGTACGTTTGATTAAATTCGCTAGAATTCCCCCCCACACTTAGAACTGAATATTGCCCTCAATATTCAAAGTACCGGTTGTTAAACCAACACTTAGAACGTAAAAAGGAAATATTAATAGCCATTTTATTTTATATACACACACACTTTTTTTTTTTTTTTTTTTTTTTTTTTTTTTTTTTTTTTTTTTTTTTTTTTTTGAAAATTTTCCATATATACAACATGTGGGGCATCTCCCCCACACTTAGGTGGTAGAAAATAGAAAGAAGTCAGAAATATGGGTGAAAACCCATATGGTGCTCGAGTTTTTGATCACCGAGTCACTAGCTTGACTCGACCCCGAATTGAGTTGATTTCTCCCGAATCAGTCAGGTTTGTCACGCAAGCTAACCGCTTGTGAACGGCCAACTGTAACAAAGGGTTCCTGAACAGCCCGGGAGAAAAATCAATTAAAAAGTCTATGGGGAAGTAAGTGGAAGAGACCATCTCCCCCACACTAGGTAGTAGAAAAGAGAAAGAAAACAGAGGCACGGGTGAGAACCCATGTGTTGCTAATGTTTTTGATCACCGAGTCACTAGCTTGACTCGATCCCCGCATTCATTGGTTCTTGGGGAAAGTTTGGAGATCCGGGACAACCATGGGTGGTATGTCCTCTCCAAAGTAATGTTTCAACCGATGGCCATTCACTTTAAAGTTAGGTCCGTCAGCTTGAGATAACTCAACGGTACCATATGGATAAACTTTTGTGATAGTGAATGGACCAGACCAACGGGATTTTAGTTTACCCGAGAAAATCTTCAATCTTGAATTGAAAAGAAGGACTCGGTCACCAACGTTAAAAACGCGGTTCTTAATTTTTGAGTCATGGAGCTTCTTAGTTTTTTCCTTGTAGATCAAAGAGTTTTCATAGGCTTGATCACGAAGTTCATTCAATTCATTTATTTGAACTTTTCGGTGATCACCCGCTGTCTGAAGGTCAAAGTTTGCATGCTTGAGGGCCCAGTAGGCTTTGTGCTCAAGCTCAATCGGTAGATGACACGCCTTTCCGTACACAAGCTTGTATGGAGTACACCCGATGGGTGTTTTGTAAGCTGTACGAAAGGCCCAGAGTGCGTCATCTAGCTTATCCGACCAAGAGGCACGATTTTCTCCTACGGTCCTTTCTAAGATTCTTTTAATTCCTCGGTTTGTAACTTCCACTTGCCCACTTGTTTGGGGGTGATACGCGGTAGAAAGACGGTGTGTAACACCATACTTTTGCATGACTTTATCAAACTTGTCATTGCAGAAATGCGTACCACGATCACTAATAATAGCACGTGGAGTTCCAAAACGAGCAAAAAGAGATTTCAAAAATTTCACAACAACTCGGGCATCATTTGTGGGTAAAGCTTTCGCTTCAACCCATTTTGACAAATAGTCAACAGCCACGAGTATGTATTTGTTTCCTCGAGATGATGGAAATGGCCCCATAAAGTCAATGCCCCATATGTCAAAGATTTCACAAACTTGAATGACATTTTGTGGCATTTCATTTCTTTGTGAAATATTTCCGTAACGTTGACAATCGTCACAAGCTTTGACTATTTCCTGGGCATCCTTGTAAATTGTGGGCCAATAGAAACCGGAATCAAACACCTTTTTGGCGGTGTAGTTGGGATTATGATGTCCCCCAGTAGGTCCAGAATGGCAAGCCTTGAGAATATCGATGGCTTCCTGACCATAAACACACCGCCGGATGACTTGATCCGCACAGATTTTAAACAAGTAGGGGTCGTCCCAGAAATAATGTTTGACATCCTTGAAGAACTTATTCTTCTGTTGGGACGACATCCCTTTCACAACAAAGTTACCCGCATGGTAGTTTGCAAAGTCGGCAAACCATGGGGTAGTAGAATCTCCACGAAAGGTAACCGCGTTGAGTGTTTCGAGAGGAAATGTTTCATTGATTTCCTTTTTCTCGAACAAATCTTGGTGTGGGTTTTCCAATCGGGACAGATGGTCAGCAGCTAGGTTCTCAGCTCCTTTTTTATCACGTATGGTGATATCAAATTCTTGCAGGAGGAGAACCCAACGGAGCAATCTCGGCTTTGCATCTTGTTTTGCAAAGAGATATTTGAGAGCCGAGTGATCCGTATACACCACGCATTTGGTTAAGATTAAGTATGGCCGAAACTTCTCAAAGGCATACACCACAGCCAACAATTCTTTTTCTGTAGTGGTGTAATGAGTTTGAGCTTCAGTCATAGTTTTACTTGCGTAGTGGATAGGCTGAAAATGTTTAGCTTTTCGTTGCCCCAGGACTGCACCGATAGCAAAATCACTTGCATCGCACATGAGTTCAAAAGGCAAGTCCCAGTCGGGGGCAACTAAAATGGGTGCTTCAGTAAGCTTTTTCTTTAGAGTTTGAAAAGCTTCAACGCACTCAGGAGAGAAGATAAAAGGAGCATCCTTTTCAAGGAGATGAGTCATAGGCCGGGCGATTTTAGAAAAATCTTGTATGAATCTACGATAGAATCCGGCATGACCCAAAAAACTCCGAATACCTTTGACGGTAGTGGGATGAGGTAATTTAGCAATGACATCAACCTTAGCTCTGTCAACCTCAATCCCACTCTTGGAAATCTTATGGCCGAGGACAATGCCCTCTTTAACCATAAAGTGACTCTTCTCCCAATTTAGACAAAGATTGGTGTCTTTACACCTTTTCAACATGTTTTCTAAATTGGAGAGACATGCTTGGAACGAATCCCCAATGACCGAGAAGTCATCCATAAAGACCTCCATTGTTTTACCTATCATGTCGGTGAATATGGCCATCATACACCTTTGGAACGTGCCCGGAGCATTACATAAGCCAAAAGGCATACGTTTATAGGCAAAAGTTCCATAAGGGCATGTAAAGGTAGTCTTTTCTTGATCTTGCGGATCAATGGGAATTTGAAAGTACCCCGAGAAACCATCAAGGAAACAATAGTACTCGTTTCCCGCTAATCTCTCAAGCATCTGGTCCATGAAGGGTAGAGGAAAATGGTCTTTACGGGTGGCATCATTTAACTTGCGATAGTCAATGCAAACACGCCACCCCGTAACCAATCGAGTTGGAATCAATTCATTTTCTTCATTTGTGACAACAGTAATGCCACCCTTTTTAGGAACGCAATGAATGGGACTAACCCAAGGACTATCCGAGATAGGGTAAATCAATCCGGCATCAAGAAGTTTGAGAACCTCTTGTTTGATAACCTCATGAATTTTAGGATTCACCCTTCTTTGATGTTGAACTGCCGGTTTAAAGTCATCCTCCATTAAAATCTTGTGAGTACAAAATTCAGGGTTAATACCCTTGATGTCGGAGAGCTTCCAAGCAATTGCTTGCTTGTGTGACTTCAAAACTTTTATGAGAGCAGTCTTTTCATCCTCACTCAAATTTTTAGCAATTATGACGGGTAATTTATCATCACCCTCCAAAAATGCATACTCGAGATGAGGTGGTAAGTCCTTAAGTTCGACCTCAGGAAATTCATCGTTTTTCTCAACCGATTTGATTTCCTCTTTATGAAGTTTTTGTGGAAGAACAGGAGGAAAAGAGGGATCTTCATTTAACATCTTCTCAATGAGAAGGATATCTCCCTCCAGGTCAATCTCTTGGTTATCAATTCCATCGGGAACCGAATCACTCTTGAGAAAGGCCTCGATTTCCTCTAAGATGAAGTCACTTCCCTCAAACGGAGTGAGAGAAGGAGAAGAATTGGCGATTATAGGTTCAGAAGATGGAGTGGGATCACCACTCGAAGAATTATGAACATAACCAAGAACTTCCTGAGAGTACTCCTCTGAAGCAACATCAATGACATCTATTCGGTTAACCGATTCAGAGTCATAATTTGAGGAGTACCTCGAAGTCTGATCGAGGTTAAAAGTGACTGCTTCATTATCCACACGAAGAGTTATTTTCTCTTCGAAAACATCAATTAAAGCACGGCCCGTCCTTAGGAATCCTCTTCCAAGAATGAGAGGAACCCTTGGATCAGCATCGAATTCAACAACAACGAAGTCAGCTGGAAAATGGAACTTTCCTACTTTCACGAATACATCTTCGGCAATGCCGAGTGGACGAGTGATAGAACGATCTGCAAGCTCAAGAGTCATGCAGGTAGGAGTAAGTCCAGGAAGAGAAAGTTTCTTCCATACTGAATTAGGCATCAGGTTAATGCTAGCGCCAAGATCGGCCAAGGCGAAGCATTCACCCATTCCTGGAAAAACACACGGGATGAGAAATTTTCCAGGATCTCCAAGCTTCTCGGGAAGCTTCTTTAAAATTGCTGCAGAGCAATTCTCGTTTAAAGGAGTTTTTGCCATTTCGTACAATTTTTCCTTGTTGCTTAACAAGTTCTTGATCATCGACGCAAATTTGGGCATCATGATGATAGCATCCGCAAGGCTTATGTCAAAGTGCAAATCTTGAAAGATTTGATAGAACTTGTCCATTTGGTGACTAGCCTTTTCACGGAGCTTTTGCTCATTGAGTCGTGATGGATAAGGTATTGAAGGTTTGGATTTAGGGATCTCAACGGGAGTTTCAACAGTTTCAAAGACAACTCCAGGGTTGAGTTTGGTTTTCGGGATATCCTGAGGTTGGACGTTTTTGGTACCTCCGTTATTAGTAGGAAGCACATTGTCCTTGGTCACCTCAGGATCACGTTCCACTACCTTAGGAAGAGAAGAAGCGGTAGTGGGAATCTCGGGTCCATCATAAGCTTTGCCACTGCGTGTGGTGATAGCTTTAAGTTCACCCTTTGGGTTGACCACAGTATTACCCGGGAGACCTCCCGAGGTAGAAGGTGGAGTGAGATGGCTTATGAGATTAGAAAGCATATTCTCGATGTTGCTTTGAGATTGTTCCATTTTGTTGTTTGTAGCCATAAGCTCACTCTTCAGCTCATTACCCTGCTTGGTTATTGTGGATTGCAAATCATTCCTCAAAGTGAAGATTTGATTTTGCATTGCCTTTAGTTTGGAATCATTAACCTTGATATAGTTATTGAGTTCACTTGAAGGCGGTTCTTGGTAATGAGGAGCTGAATACCCTTGATTACCCCTTGGGGGTGGGTATTGAGATTGATTGATCGGGGCATGAAATTGATTTTGCGTGTTTTGCCCTCTTTGTTGATTAGGATTAAACCTATTTGGATTGTTGGGTTGAGAAAATCCGGGTGGTCCATTTTGAGGACGGCAGTTTGGATCCATTTGAGGACGGTATTGGTTACCTCCTTGGTTGGAACTACCGGCTATTGCATTAATTTCAAATGTACCATCGGTGGCAGTACAATTATAGTATGCATGTGGACCACCACAAGTGACACAAACTTCTACCTTTTTGATTTCGGCAGTTTGAGAAGTTTGCGGAGAGGAAGGAGAGGAAACTTTCTGCGTGGTGAGAACCAAGGATTTTATAACCTTCGTGAGTTCGTCAAGTCTAGCATCGGTGCTAGACTGACTCACGGATGATGAGGTAGAAGGACCAACACTCATTTGGGAAACAACCGGTTTGCTTCGTGGAGTGCGGACCTTAGACTTGTTCTCAATGATTGCTAAAGCATCCTTTGTGGTTCGATTCAAGAAATTTCCTCCAGCGGAGGAATTGAGAGATTCTTGATCAGTTGAGCTCACACCATTGTAGAAAGTGTCGAGTTGCATCAACTCAGAGAAACCATGATGCGGACATTTGCGAAGCATTTCTTTATAACGATCCCATGCTTCACTAAATGATTCATCGAATTTTTGTGTAAATTTCATGATTTCGTTTTTTAGACTTGTGGTTTTGGAAGGTGGGAAAAATTCATTCACGAACTTCTTAACTAAATCTTCCCATGTTACAATCGATCGAGGGGGTTGTTTATCAAGCCAAATCCGGGCAGCCCCATCGATGGAAAATGGGAAAAGAAGAAGTTTGATTGCCTCTTCAGGGACATTTTTGCATTTGATGGTAGACGTGATTTTGTTAAACCATCGAATGTGATCTTGAGGATCGTCCCTTTCAAAACCATAGAATTGACGCGAGGTTACAAGATTTATTAACCCCGTCTTGAGTTCAAAATTCTCGGCCACGATGGCCGGAACAACGATAGCATCTCCGTAACCCTCGATGGGTGCTTGGAGAAGCTCATTCATAGTCGGCTCAGCCGCCATGAGAAAGGGAATAGCACGAACTTCGGGTTCGACTATTGAAGAAGAACGTCTACGTCTACGACCTCGTCTTCGAGGAATGTTGCCAAGCTCACGTAACGGGCTCGTAGACCTAGAAGAACGCGTGCGCATGCACTAGAACATAACTCTAAGAAGCCTCAGAGTCGATAGAATTATGAAAAAGGTTGGAAGATTCTTTTTTTTTTTTTTTTTTTTTTTTTTTTTTTTTTTTTTTTTTTTTGTTTTTGAAAAGTGAAAATGAAAATAAATCCAATTAAATCAAGAACGAGAGAAAACACAAGTGAACTTAAACCAATAATCAACAAGCGTACGGTAGCTCTCTAAAAGATAAACGCACAGAGTGGCGGAGAAGCAAAGGTGGGCAATTAATGCGCCTTAAAAACCCGCTTCTTTCAGTCCGACAATTTAATGTCAGACTATCCTAGAACCTCCGTTAGAGTTTGTTTATCAATTAAAGGTGAGCCGATATTCGCAAGTGATACAAAGGCAAGTTTTAAATCTTTGGTTTGGGAACTTATTATGGTCGTACCCCCAGTTAGGTAGTACTCTGTCTTGGTTCTCGATGGTAATTTTTTTTATTGTTTTATTAATTACAAAGAAAAACGGAAAATCTTTTTGTGTTTTCTTTTTTTTTTTTTTTTTTTTTTTTTTTTTTTTTTTTTTTAATTGTTATATGATATATATATATAAAAGAAAAGAAAAATATATTTTTTTTTTTTTATATTGTTTTTGAGAAATGAGAACTTCTTGAAAGAAGGATCTCGAATCACTAATCGCTTGAACTTAACACAATTGTCGCAGCACACCTCCCCGGCAGCGGCGCCAAAATTTGATCCGTGTGTGAGTATATATAAATAATTATAGTATCGTGCACACGTGATGCTTTGGGAAATGACAAGTCAAACTTAAGGAAAATCAAACTTGCAAAACCCGTGGATGTGATGTGTGTGATACCGGGCAAGTGATTACCCGGGTCGTGTCCCAACGAGATGTGAATGGGCTCTTGTGAGAAGCTTTGGATTAAAGTGATTGATGATTTAGATTGCTTTTGATTTTGCTTTGTTTATCAATTCTAAAAATCAAATTAAAAACAGATATCCACGACAAAATTAAACGCGAACCAATTAAATTAAAAATGCGCAACGAAAAATCTAAAAAGACTAAAAAGTAAAATTTATGAAATTTAAAACCTAAAAATGTAAAATTACTAAAAACTTATTTTAAAACTTAAATTCTAATTTTCTACACTTTTTATTTAATTATTCCTAATTATTAATTATTTAAATGCTAATTAAACTAATTTAAATTCTAAAAAATACTAAATGAGCTAAGAAAATTATAAAATTGAAATTTACTTAATTAAAATTTAAAAAAAATAAATTCTATTAAATAGAAGCTATCACTAAATGTCTATTTCGTTTAATCTAAAATACGTTAAAAATGCGAGTCGAAAACTAATTAAAATGCGTACACTAATGAGATATATGAAATACTAGTCCTACGAGTACAAATCTATTTTAAAAACTAAATTTATAACAGAAAATAAAATTCTACAAAAGTTTAGGGCCAAAAGTGTAAAAACTTAAACTTTAAATACACTAAAACAAAGACAGGGACTGAATTGTACTTTTCCGAAACTTAATTATAACTAAAAACAGGTTTTGCAAGAAAGACAGGGGCTGAATTGAACTTAACTGAAACTAGAGGACCAGATTGTAAAAAGGGGAAACTCAAAAACGACTTTTAACTAGAAAAGACCCAGGTTCGAACCTGGGCAACTACAACTAATAAAAACTATTTTTTTATTTAACTTTTCTCTTGAAAACTGATTAACACCCAATCAATAAGCTTAGATAATTAATCTTAGCTTTTTCTAGTTCGAGATAAGCTCCAAAATAAGCTCGAAATGAGCAAAAAAAACACAGCAATCTGCTGCTATCGAAGTGCAGGGCAAAAAGGGTCGAATTCAAGGCTTAAACAAACCGACTTAATCTACTTCTAAAATCCTAGAAAAAATTATTTAAGTAGATAAGCTGGTGAACTATTCGAATCCAAAAATTCAAACAATTCCAACTTAATTCGAAGTCACAACAAATTCGACAAGATTTGCAAAAACCTGGAAAACTAAAAATTTCTAAGTCTGGTGGTGCAGGGCAGGCAAATGCTCAACAGGTCATCTTTGAAGCCAAATATCTATGAGTAAATGAGTTTCAAATCCCAAATTTATTCTTGATTCAGATTCACAAGCAAGCAAATAACACAAAACAACAATAATTACTCATTTTCAATCCATATTCAACCCTACACAAGGTCTAGAAAAATGATCCACTTTGACAGATGTGAAATTTGACTTTTATTAATTTTCACCTAAGTTGACCTTTGTGAGTTTCTACTGAATCTTAATGATTGATCATGATGTTATAAGTTACAATGACCCTAAATCTAGCAATAACAGCTACTTATGAGCCTGTATGAACAATCTTGGTTACTAAAAATTCTCACAGTTAACATATTAATGAGATTACAAGTAGATTTGACTTTTTAACAAAAGGGTACTGGATTTTATGTTTGATTTGTGTTAATGGAACCTACTGCAAGTTATTTCAACCACAATTAACCACTACAACTGCCAAGAACACAACTAAACCTCTTGATCCAAACACCCCTGTTAAAACTGATCTTGGTTTATTTTTCAAAGCTAATCAAACTTTTAAGCTTCCAAATTAATCATAGAACTTCTAATAAGTTGCAATGAGGTCACAGAAACCAAAATTACCCAAGAGATAGTGGTGAGCAGCAAGCTAATTTTATGTGGCAGTGTGAAGTGAAATGAGACAGTTTGTATGCAAAGGTACTTAAAAGCCAAAACTAACAATAGATAAGCACTAATCTAGCTGTAACTACAATAAGCTAATCAATTACAAGCTATTAAGACAGAAATTAAAGCCAAGTAAAGAAGAGATAGAATTGAGTGACCTTGGGCCTTAGCTAAACAAAGGCTCCAACTTAAATGCAGCTACAAGCTCCTAGCTTGTTTCACAACAAGCTAGGTACAATCCTTCTGGCCAATCCATTACGACCACTTCCAAAGCATTCCACATTGTCAAGCATAGGTACCCTGTGATTCATTTAATTTTCTGATTTTTTTATTTTTTCTTTTTCTTATTTAATCTCTCTTTTTTTTTTTTTTCTATTTGATTACTGAGAACCTAGGTGAAGTGATAAAGGATTGGAATAATTATAACAACTGGGAACAAGATTTAAGAACATTCAAAATAGATTTTGAAACAGCCAAAGTTAAACTTGGAAATTTTTTTGAAGAACTAAATTACTTTCATTGATTACTGAAAAAAGGTTACAAATTACACTAAGTAGCTGAAATTAAAAATTACATAAGAAAATTACTACCTGGCTCAAGGCTTACAAATGATACCTATTTATACTAAAAATAAAAGAAACTAGCTCCTTCCCTTTGTGCTTTTCCTGTGAGATAAAGCAGCTGTGCATCATCTTTGTGCTTTTCCAAATAAATCCCAGCTGTCCAATTAAAGTTCAATTGATCCTGTCCCTTAATTCGTTTTTGGCACCACTAAAAGGTTGTGGATTGCCAGCGTGGGGGGGACAAAGAGTAGTAAAATAATGGGGTTGACTTTGTTGAGGGAGTGGTTTGGTGGGTGTTGGGAATTGGAGGGGACAAAGTTGTTGGAGTAGCAGAGGTGAAGATTTCTGGGGAAGTGTTTTGGCGGCAAACTTGGGAAGAAGGATAAAGGTTGACTTTGTTGACTCTGCCTTTTTTTTTATTTCTATTTCTTTTTGGTTTGTGGTCTGGCTTGGGGGTTCAAACGAGGAAAGGAGGGGTTCAATGGGAGTGGCTGGGTTCATGGCTGGGTTTATGGCTGGGTTTATTTTAAAAAGGGAGTGGGCCGGGTTGAGGATAAATGGGCTTTGGACTGGATTGGGTAATGGGATAGGTTGGGTTTAGTTAAGATGGGTTTGGTTGTTTATTTTATTTTTGGTCCGGTTTGGTTTATTAGCTAAATCACAAGGACCATTCTTGCAATTCCTGAATTTTTGAGGACCCATCTTGCACATCTTCCAAAATACACCAAGGTAAAATCCTGCCATGTTTCCATAATCCAAGGACCATAATTGCACTTTTCTATTTTTTTAAAATTCCCAGGGACTATTTTTAGTATTTTGATGCATTTTTTAGTGTTTTTGAATGTTTTGGCAGCTCAGATTAGGTAAAAATGATGAGGATTTAGACACTCATGATGTGGAGGTTCAATGGAGCAATTTGGTATGGTATTCACAGGGGATCCCAAGTCACATGTTTATTGTTTGGATGGCAGTGAATGAGAGGCTTCAAACTCAAGATAGGATTATGAGATGGAATAATGATATCAATATGAGATGTCCTCTGTGCAACAATTGTTCAGATTCACATGATCATCTTTTTTTCCAATGTCAGTTCTCTAATAGTGTATGGAATGAATTTCAATGTATGAAAGCACTGAAACAAATACCACATACATGGAAAGATACAATCTCTGCAGTTGTCACATGGTATCCTAACAGATCTATTGTTAGCATTGTGGGAAAACTTGTGTTTGGAGCAATGGTGTATTACATTTGGCAGGAGAGAAACAAAAGGCTATTTACAAAGGAGAAAAGAAATGAAAAGGCATTGGTTGAGATCATCAAAGATACTGTTAGATTGAGGTTAATGAGCCTAAAATATCACAAAACCAATCAAGTGATAGATGTCTGTCAAAGTGGAATGTGCAGCCTATTTTTGTGAACAAGATTACCAAGATTAAAGTCTGAGATAAGATTAAGATCACAACTTGTTCTTATAGCAGGATTTTATGCATCAACAAATAAAGGAGTGCTTGGGTTATAATTCAAGATCTTGGTAGAATTATTTGCAGGCTACTACAGTTGATTAAACCTTGTACTTGGAGTTTAACTAGTAAAACTGTACCTTTTTTAGATCCATGTGTAAATCTGTTTGGCCTTGGGAGGGAACAGTTATGCATATGGTGTGAAAATGAGGTTTAATTCAGTTAGATGTACCATAATAAAGGTTTGATAACTGTGAAGGGTAAGTAGCTTGGGTGGATGGTGTATGATGGGTGGAATAGAGAGGTGTGAAAGATGAACCTTCTTGGTCCGCCCAATACATCATCACAGGAGGTAATGGTTGGGCTTCCCTCAAGGTATGTGTTTCTAAGCAATTGAAGCCATTTTTTAAGATGGAAATGTAGATTGCTTGGAAGAGCTCTTGACTGGAAGGGTAAAGGGTACCTAGTGATGCCAGAAACTTTTTCTACCTCTATTACTGTTGATGTTGGTTGAGTGATTTAGGTGGAAAAGTTTTCTGGAAATGTAGCTAGATGGTAGTGCATAAATATGAATTCAGTACAAAAGTTGAATTGCTTCATATGAAGATCTCAAAAGTTTCTTATCTGATTCTTCTTTGTTAGTAAGGATGTATTAGTTAGTATTGGTAGCCATATATGATGTGTTGATATAAATAATACGTAAAAACGTTATTAATATTTCTCGATATCTCTACGTTTTGACGATCACAAAATGTAAAATCATTAAACGTAAAATCATTACGTAAACAAGTATTTAGTGACAAAATATCATTACATCCAACTAAATTACTTAAGGTATGAATAAACAATTGCCTAATACATTTTATGATCAAAGGAAGGTTTATTTACTAATTACAAATTATATAAAATAGTATAAACATTTTATATATTTAGAAAAACACTTTTGGTAATTAAAGGAAAATGTTTAATTCATAATAAATATATGAATTCAAATTTTTAACCAAAATCAGTTAAATTTTCACCAAATAAACTTTCCCCAGAAAAGACAAAAGTTCCTGGCCGTTACAGGTGGGCGGCCCCCTTAATTATAAGGGGCGGCCCCCTTAATTTTAAGGGGGCCGGCCATGAATTAAGGGGGCCGGCACACGCTCCTGTGTCAGAAACTTTTGCCTATAAATACTGGTTCAAATCTTTAATTTTTCCTCACCTTTTGCACTAAAACTTTCTGTCCAAATCCTCTCAAATCATCTTCCTAAAACCTTTGATCATAAACTTATTAGTTCTTGTTTCAAGTGATCCAATCCTTCATCATTCAAAGTGCAAGAGAAGAATACTCCTCCAACATCTTGTTAAGAAGTATTGTAGATTTGTGAATATTGTTAGTTGTTGTGTAAAGTATTTGTAAAGGTGTAGAAGTTGTGTAATAGGTAGATCTAGGTGTGTTAGTAGTTGTGAATAGAAGTAGTGAAGAAGTAGTAGTGTTGTGAAGAAGAAGTAGTGAAGTTGTGAGAAGTTGTGTAGTAGTAGTGGTGTGTATAAGTTGTGAAGAAGGTGTGTAGTGACTAGTGGTGTGAGATTGGTTCTAGCTACTATTAGGAATCGACATCTAGCTTAGTGTCGTTAATTGGTGTAAGCAAAAGTTGTGTAAGGTTTTCTCCGCCATAAGGGAGCTTGTTGACATAGTGAAGAAAATTCTCGAGTTAGGTGCTCGGGGAGTGGAGTAGGGCGAAGAAGGTGCTTCGTAGCCGAACCACTATAAATCCTTTGTCTTGTGGTGCGATATTTCCATCTCTATCTCTTTACATATTTACTCATATTGTTGTTGTTTACTTTCGTAGATATTAGTATACATAAGTGTTTAAATATTGATCTCACATAAAACTAGAATTGAAGATTTTGCAAAAAAAGTTTTTTTATAAAATCCAAATTGATGTAAAACTATTCAACCCCCCCTTCTAGTTTTCCACAATTGGCATCAGAGCTACGTTAAACAAGATTTTTAAAATAAATTGTATTTTAAAACTTGAAATCGATCTATGGAATCGGAAAAATATCTAGAAGGGAACATGACATTTAAACCACCATATTTTGAAAATACAAGTTTTCTAGAATGGAAAAATCGATTCGAAAGTTATGTGAAGTTAATAGATTATGATCTTTGGCATGTCATTTCAATTGGTGATTTTCAACCAACAAAAACCATTTTTGAAAAGCAAGATAATTATTTCAAAGTAGTGCTTGATAAAAATAATATAGCTAAATTAATTATATACAAAGCTTTACCAAGTATTGAATATGAAAGAATATTTTTTTGTCAAACGGCAAATGATATGTGGAAAAGTATTTTAAATTTTCATCAAGAGAAATGTCAAGCCAAAGAAAATTTTATATACAAAATAGTTGAAAATGAAAGTCTAGTAGTTAAGTATTTAGTTGAAATGAGTACAAGTGCTACTAGTTCAAATTTTGTGTGTGAAGGTAATGATGGCAAAAACCCCATGAGTCATACCAAGAGCAAACAAGAAGGATGTGTAAAGTCAACGATCGAAAAGGAACTTAATGATGATGACTATTATAGTTCTGAAAGTGAAGATGAAGAATATGCAAAGGTTGTTAAAGAGTTCAAGAATATTATTAAAAAGCGACTAAAAGCACAAGACAAAAGGAAAACCACCCGAAGAAGAAAATCTAGTAACAAAGATGAAACAATGAAGCACAAATGTTTCGTAGCTCAAGCACCTGATGAAATATGTCTAGGTGTAGATTTGGATCCCGACGAATGGATAAAAGATAGTGGATGCTCAAGACATATGACGGGGAATCGCAAGCTATTTTCTACATATAAGGCATATAACGGAGGTAACGTTGTTTTTGGTAGTGATCGTCGTGGAAAAATCATAGGCAAAGGTACGATCTCTCAAGACTCTCTAACTATTGAAAATGTTGAACATGTAGATAATCTAACTTACAACTTGCTTAGTATAGGTCAAATATGTGATAATAAGTGTAGGGTTACCTTTACCGACAAAGATAGTGAAATAATTAAGGATAAGAAAGTCATAGGTAGAGGAATTAGGAAAGGAGGTATATACGTTATGAAATTAGGAGACAAACCGGAAGATAGGATATGCCTAGCTACTATAGATGAAAACTCTACTTTGTGGCATAGGAGATTAGGTCACGCAAACATGCAACAAATACAATCTTTAGCCTCTAAGGAACTAGTTAGAAACTTGCCTAGCTTAAGATATGACCAACACTTTTGTGATGCTTGTAAGATTTGGAAACAAGCACATGCTAGTCACAAAGCTAAAAATATGTTATCCACTACTAGATGCTTAGAATTACTTCACATGGACCTTTTTGGTCCATCCGCTGTGCGGAGTGATGCGCGTGTGCGTATGCTCTAATTTATACCCACGGTATGTCGTTGTGGTTTTAGCAGTATTCAAGTTTTAAATTTATATTTAGCCGACTTATCAATAACACACACACTTTAACGAGCAGTGTACCCGGTCAGTATGAATATATTGGTAAGTAGAGTGTCGATCACTAAGAGTGGAACGTATTATCTAGTTATCCTAATCAGTATTTTAATATCTTAAGTTAGCTATACAACCTAATCTAACGCAAGGGGGTTTCAGCCTGAGAGACTGGCACGGTTTGGTTGCGATTAATTATAAACTAAACTAATAAGCACGAATCAGCGAGTAGCACACACGTACACAGATAAATACTTGAGACAATAAGAAGACCTGTCCTGATGGTTAAGTAGCTTGTTACTTGTTTTATTGCTAGTTTTATATGAAGTGTATAGTTCGATGCAACGCACCGAGATTAAGTCCTTTCTCGTTGGTTCTAATCTTATCGGCGAGTAAACCCTTAATGATTACTTATGACTATCCTATTTACCTTTTCTTCCTACTTTTCTACAGACGATAGAATGCATAGGTGATCAAATAAATAGGCGAGGGCAGAGGCATGGCGACCCGATCAACGCTCAGCTAGACACAGAGGTTATCAATGCACTAATAAAAGTCACCAAAGACATCAACATATAAACTTTAATTAATGGGAAAGCAATTTTAAGGGGATTCGAAGTGCATGGTTAATCCATGATCACAAGCCCATCAATCCTGACCAATTAAAGTGTACTAATACAATAAAACAAAACTACTTAATGAATTAAATACATGCAGGACCTTCTTACAGCTCTTGTATCTTCGTTCAAGGTGTGTCTTGTGCTGCTACTTCGACTGAATTCGGCCTAGGGTTTCTGTGGTCTTCGGTCTTCTAAAACTAGGGCTCTGTCCAACCTTCGAATACGTCTGGTCTTGGGGTATTTATAGTTTCTGTCTGAGGGTAAGATGCGGCGCATTGAATAAGTAGATGCGGCGCATTGACTTAACTTCGCGTAGGGTCCAAGATTAATATATTCAGGAATATTCGTACACCGCCAGAAGATGCGGCGTAACTCCATTCTTAGATGCGGCGCATGTCCTTGCTGTCTTGGATCGTATCTTGTGAAATCTTGATAGTGATGCGCCGTATGTAATAAGTAAGATGCGGCGTATCTGGAGCAGAATGTCTTGATCTTGTACATTTCAGTAGACTCTTAACTTCTTGCTTGTTTTGCTCCATAATTAGTCCAAAATCGCCAAGTTTCACATAACACTTGTTTTTACCTGAGAATTACAAAAGTAAACGATTAAGTATCAATTCTCATATATAATATAATAAAACAAGTCAAATAAATAGGATAAATGATGGTAATAAAATGTACTTATTTGAGTTCATCAAATATCCCCCCACTTGAACTTTACTTGTCCCCAAGTAAACCTTAGAATTAATCTTATGAAAATGTATCCTAAAAGATATTAGGATTTATTTTTATATTTAAGCATGTATTCATTTTTGTCATAATCACACAACCAAACACTTAACGAATTAGAAGTAAAATAAAATATTTTGATAAAAGCAAATCTAATCGTTTAACTGTCCAGTCGTGACGAATATTCTATCATAAGCTTGGCAAGTATACGCATCTCCCCCACTAAAGCCAAGGAATAACAAGTCTAAAGCGGTAAAAAGGGTTTGTTGGTTAAGGGTTAATCATTCTTCTTAATCTCTATCGATCTCAAATTCCAGAAAAGGCGACAAAATCACAAATACATGATCGAATCCACGAACACGATACTTGCAATTGCTCAAATCCTTAACTCGAATAGGCTAAAGATAGGACCAAGTAATCTTCACCAATAATATTATATCAAAAAGGGCGACAAAATCATAAATACATAGCCGAATCCACGACTACGATACTTAAGATTGCTCAAATCCCTAATCTCAATAAATCAAAGGTTTGGATAAAGAATGATATAGGGTATGGATAATATTTGGGATACAAATTGGTGTAAAATGAAAAATAAACAAAACAGATAAATTAAAATCCTAAGTGTGGTAAATCACTATCCCAACCATCCCATGAATAAGACTCATATCACTGAATAACTCACGCTTTAACACTTGAAACACACGCTTTAGGTAGACACGAATTATACTCAACAAGATCTCAATCAAAGAATAACCTTTAGTTGGCGTTCCATAACGTTCAACTCCCATTCAATCCATAAATATAATATACAACAAAATAGTGGTGATATCGACCACTTAATACAAAACTTTACATAAGTTGGTAAAAACAAACTTCCAACTTTTTCCTTTTTCTTTTTCTTTTCTTATTTTTTTTTTTTTTTTTTTTTTTTTTTTTTTTTTTTTTTTTTTTTTTTTTTAAACTTGAAACATAAACATAGATGTGTAAAATTTCACCACATCACTATAATGATAACTCTGGATAATTTTTCCATACTTTCCTAGTTGAGCATAATTATTCCATGGGAATGGTAGATAACACTCTCTTCACTAAAAGAAGTGACCCAAATATTATCATTGTTCAAATATATGTCGATGACATTGTATTTGGATCGACTTGTCAGGAAATGTGTGATGAATTTGCCAAAATAATGCATGATGAGTTTGAGATGAGCATGATGGTTGAATTAAACTTCTTCTTAGGATTACAAATAAAACAACTAAAAGATGGAATATTTTTTAACCAATCTAAATACATTAAGGAAATGCTTAAGAAATTTGGCCTAGAAGACTCAAAACCCCTTAAGACACCTATGTCTACGGAAGTAAAACTCACAAGAGATGAAGAAGGTGAGTCCGTAGATAACACTAAGTATAGAGGGATGATAGGTAGTTTACTATACTTAATGACAAGTAGACCCGATATCATGTTTAGTGTTTGCCTTTGTACCCGCTTTCAAGAGGATCCTAAAACCTCTCACCTAGAAGCGGTTAAGCGTATCTTCCGATACATTAAAGGCACTATACATTTAGGATTATGGTATCCTAAGGGATCCGGCATAGAAACTATTGTCTATGCGGATTCGGATCATGCAGGAGACTACATGGATAGAAAAATCACTAGTGGTATTTGCACGTTTATGGGATGTTGCCTAACGTCTTGGTTTTCCAAGAAGCAAACCTCTCTTGCTATCTCGACCACCAAAGCTGAATATGTAAGCGTTGGAAAGGCATGTCAACAAGCACTATGGATGAAACAAGCTCTCGTAGACTATGGCGTTAGGTTAGAAAATATCCCTATAATGTGTGATAATAAAGGAGCCATAGATTTAAGTAAGAATCTCGTTCAACACTCTAGGACTAAACATATAGAAATACGTCATCACTTTCTTAGGGATAACGTACAAAAAGGAAACATAACAATAGAAAAGGTAGCCTCGGAAGATAACATTGCCGATATATTTACTAAGCCCCTTAAGCGTGAATTATTTAACCAATTGCGTTTAGGATTAGGAATGATGGAACAAATAGATTAAAATTTTCTTTCTAAAATTTCATGATCCTGAAATTTTTTGTTGTCAGATCCCCTTAAACTTATAAGGGCGGCCCCCTTAAAATTAAGGGGACCGGCCTCACTTTAAGGGGGTTGGCCATCTGAGCATAAAAGTTTTAAGTTTTCTTTTCTTTCTTCACAAGTCTGAGTCTAGGATTCTGTTTCGCACAAAAATCAGGAATTGAGATATTTTGTTTTGCATATATATTCTCAAAGAAAACCTCAATTCATTTTAAAATCATTCTCACGTTTAGGAAAACTCATTGTTGAATAATGATAAAAACGTTTTTCTCAAATCATGCATAATAGTCTCACTTTCGTTATTTATATATATATATATATATATATATATATATATATATATATATATATATATATATATATATATATTATATATATATAAAATTCAATACATATATATATATATATATACTAGCTTTCAAAGCCCGCCCGATGGGCGGGCATGACTTATAAACATCGTTGGCATATAAATATCCAGTTTTAAGTGAGCAAATGGGATGGAGAGCAAACAATTTTGCTAGGTATATCGTTTTTTGTTAGCTGAAAGGATATTAATGGAACTAAGTTAATGAGATGTAGGAGCAAATCCAAGTACAATATATAGTAGCAAAGCCTGCGGATGGGTGGGCATGACTTATGAATATTGTTAGCATATTTTACTTTAGCGAAAGAAGTATTAATGTAAGATAAGGCCGTTTATATATTTACGAAGTTATTTGTTTGAATATTGAATTATGAATATCGTTGAAGAAATTAAGATAATGAAAAATAAGATATAAACATACAATGTATTTATTGAATGCATTAATAACAAAAAGAAATAAACGTTAACTTTTATTCAACTTCTATACATTTTTAACTTATAAATATTTATTGCTATAACATACATATAAAATGTTTGTCGTTTCTGCTTTTATTTTGTGGAGTAACGCTTTCTTACAATATTTTGCCGTACCATCAATACAATATTCTCTGTATACTCCACTTTTACATAAGAACACTTTTCACCACTATATTCCTAATTCTCCAAAGAAACCAAATGAAGAAATCCAATTGTTGAGCTTGCTATATGTCTTCTTGCATCCTGAACTGAAAAATTACATTTTTACTCAACAAACCTTGATGGAAAAATAAGGGGGTGTTTGGAACTGCTATTAAAAGTGTGGAAAAAATGTCCCTGCCTTTCTCTTTCTCTGGAACCTTTTAGGCAACACAACTTATAATTGGCCATTGTTAAATAAAGTTGGGACTTGTTAAATATAAATTATCACACATTCTTTATTAGCACTATGTATTCGTGTATTTACAAAAGGTTCAAACTTCAGTGGTAAGGTATTTGCGACCTATGGGGCAAATGAAGTGATATATAAATAATCTATGAGTTTGTTACTGTATGTGTTTAATAAGCAAAACAGCCATAAAAAAGGGTTATTATACAAAGATGTCACTAAAGTTTGCATGAAATTTGTCCTAAGATAATAAAGTTTCAAAGTTGTCATCCAGGTTACTAAACTTATGAAAGTTGTCATCCAGTTTACTGACCTTATGAAAGTTTGTCCTCCAGTTTACTCAACCTGTAAAGACATGACATTTATGTTACTTAACATACCAATAAAATAAACGTAAAAATCACTAAAATTATAGACGTGTTTGCTTTTTATAGTTTAGTAACCTGGATGACAACTTTGAAACTTTATTACCTTAGGACAAATTTCATGCAAACTTTAGTGACATCTTTGCATAATAACCCCCATAAAAAATTATGGCAACTCACAACCTTAAATTGTTAAGACCAAATCTTATTTTAAACATATAAAAAATTCTTTATTTGCACATGGTTGAGGGATTGTCTCATGTAAATGATAGGAAGAATCAGTGGAAAAGGGATTGCCTCGTGTAAGCCTCAAAGTAAAAATTGAGAAGTGGGATATGAAGAGTGCCTTACTTAAATCAACTGATATAGCGGATATAAGAGGGCCATAGCTTCCTCTAACAGGAATTGAAGTAGTATCTTCTCTGGCCCAATAGATTCGAAATTTGAGCGTGTTAGTTATGATCATGTTCTTTTTTTATGGGCTGACATGTAACATGTCCGGATTGATTTGAAACACTTTTTTAAATATTTTGTGTTAAACAGTTATGTAGTTTTTTAACCGAGACCTAGGAAATAAGATGGAAATGAATAGGTTGGTTAGAAAATTGTAGGCATTGTATAAACTTTATCAAATTTACAGTGTTTCCTCAAAAGGCAAAGCATACATCCCCTCTTCATCATTTTAATAGACCAGATATAGCACCTTTATGCCATTTGTAAGCCTAAAAGTAAAAATTGATAAGTAGGATATGAAGAGTGACTTACTCAAATCAACTGATATAGCGGATATAAGAGGACCACAACTTCCTCTAACAGGGATTGAAGTAGTACCTATTGCAGCCGAATAAACTCAAAATTTGAGTGTGTCAATGTTGGTATTGTTCAATCAACAACCTGGTAATCTAAAGCGGAATTGTACAATCTTGAAGCATACACAATTTACCTATGAAGAAGCCTTGCATTGACAAAAAAGTAAAGAAGTTCGTTAACTGAGACTGGAATTGCTGGTGCGGGGCGTCATTCGGATTTACAATTCACTTGTAACATGTAACAGAAAGTCATATAATTTAGTTAGAATGTTACCTCGTCGACTCATTTTTTTCAACTACAAATTATTTCTTCAATTTCTTTTAAATTTGACGTCTGCACTTCTGATATTGCAATAAGACGTGCGGTTTTATCCCGTTGAAGGAGCTCCTTGGTACCACATTACCCTCACGTTCATGCTATCAGTCACATTGAACCTTATTTTTGCAATAAGCAGCTTAACTCCACCCACTTTTATAATTATATCTATCACTAAAGAATATATGCATGGTCTTTATAAGAAAGCAATGTTTGACTACCTGTTATAGTTAACAGTTATTTCATAAGTTGCACCCCAAAAAAAATGTTATTTTTTAAGTGATATCTTATGTCTTTACTTATGTAGAGATGGTGTCATATTTGTGATCAATTAATCACC
Source organism: Artemisia tridentata subsp. tridentata (assembly GCA_021014915.2). Lineage (NCBI taxonomy): Eukaryota > Viridiplantae > Streptophyta > Magnoliopsida > Asterales > Asteraceae > Artemisia > Artemisia tridentata. Next base: position 337,063,182 of record CP139506.1, read on the forward strand.
AAGACCAATGACATATGTGTACCAAAAATTTGGTTTTACACAGAAAACTATATCAATAACAAAATTCAAACCCTTTCTGCTATTGACCCTTTAGCCAGCGACGTCGATACAAACCTTGAAAGAGGATCTTTTGTCCCTGTCGTTAGTGGTGCATTTTGCAGTGTCATGAGCAAAACATGAAGACAATGAGTTAAATGGAAAATAAATATGTTGTATTTATTGAATGCTAAGCACAAGTTTATTAACCAAACTAAAAGCTATAAATCAAAGTATAAAAGGGCAAAGACATTTTGTACACAAAAAGTACTTTTTGGATTAGCTTATAAAGTTGGCTTATGGGCCTTTATAGCATCAATAGTATTTGGCTCCCAACTTTGCAACAAAGTTAAATTTGGTTGTTGTTCAGTGCAATTAGCGTCATATTAATGAACCAATGATGGCAGCCGTCTAAGAATTGGAATATGGTATTGTCAAATCTACATATCCAACATCCGGGTAAACCCCAAATGATAAAAGACAGTTATTTATGTATTGTAACTTGTAAAGGAATTACCTACAAAACTTCCATCTTCATCTTGAAGCGAAACGAATAGAAACAACCCGTGAAAAATAGAAACAGTACCTGAAAGGCTACCTAAAAGCTCAGCTCGTGAAGTCCCGTAAATCGTGGTGTGTATGATTTCCACATCTAGGTATCCTAGCTTTTTCATGACACGTGCACTGCGTCCATTAGTTGATCAAAGTGGTTTGTGTACCTTTTATTGCAGCAAAATGACATAAACAAATTAGTAAAAAAGAAAAAACAATTAGCTGTATCAAAATGTTTCACCAATTTAAGTATTCAATAGAGGGTAACTTTTACAATATTATCAGATACCTACGCAATTGCTTTTTTCCATTATTCTCATTTGTTTTCCTCTTTTTAATATCAGCTTTTTGTTGTTCAAGCCAAATGTAGCAAGTGAGTTACTTTGAACATCAATATTGTAATCAACATTATATATTCCAACCCAATAAAAATTCAAATAGTTACTTAGAGATTCAGAATAAGAAACTCGCCAAAGCTCTTGAAAACATAGTGAGCTGCAAAAAAATCTTGCTTGGTAATAGTCCTTATGATAATTTGAAGTATCGAACTCAGTAATGGCTGAAACTATGGTAAATAACAAAGAAATTTACTTGAAAGGAAGTCAAGATTTAGGCTTTGTCAAAATATTAGATCACTTATGCATCGAAAAGCCTAATAATGTGATTGAAGTAACACATCTTAATCACCGGCTTGTATATACTCACATTCATGCGTAATGTATCAATTAGTTATCATATTTGTTCGCCTTAAATACAAATAGGGATCAAAGCAAAAAAAGACCAAATGATCAAGTTTTCATGAAATATAGGTGAGCAGACTCACCTTCAAAGTAATAGTTGCGAGGAAAATCAGTCACAATATGACGTCTACTATCATCTTCCACCGCATGACCTTAATAGATCTAACATGGAGAAACTTCACTAATACATGAATGACCTTTAAGGATGTCCGTGAGGTGCTAGGAGAGAAGCATTTTTGGGCATCCATCATACACGTTTTCACTATCTCCTTATAACCTTGGTCCATTACCCACAAGCCCAAATTATAACAAAGTTTCAACCACTTAAAAATAATATCCAAGTCTCCAAAGACTAAGTGACCAACTACTTATAACACCATCTTAAAACACCTTAATCACAAAAATATACATACATACCTGAAAGATAGTTGTTAATCATATTTGACCAAAACATCAACCTGTAGCTTAACTATAAATAGCTTAAATTCACAGTTAAGTTTTTAACTAAATTAAACATAATATGCTTCAACACACTTTTAGTGGACACTGTTTGACATATTCTACTTAATACCCAAATAGGAACCATAGCTTCACAATAGAGAAACATAGAAGCTAACATAGAAGCTGAAATAAAGACTTGGTTATCCATACAAAAGTGTAAAAAGTGGAATAATCTAGCAGCAAAACCACTAATATGCACCTTATTTGTCTTAATTAAAGCCTCAATATTCACTCATAGATGGTACCATACACATAGCATATGTTATGTCTCATTGAGGCATTTCATCAACATCTTATATGCATAACATGAACCACAAATTATCAAAGATATGTGAATACTAAGAAACTCCTACTCAATATAGTATTAAATTTCAAGAATGCACCTTAATCACAGAAATATACATACATACCTGAAAGATAGTTGCTAATCATATTTGACCAAAACATCAACCTGTAGCTTAACTATAAATAGCTTAAATTCACAGTTAAGTTTTTAACTAAATTAAACATAATATGCTTCAACACACTTTTAGTGGACACTGTTTGACATATTCTACTTAATACCCAAATAGGAACCATAGCTTCACAATAGAGAAACATAGAAGCTAACATAGAAGCTGAAATAAAGACTTGGTTATCCATACAAAAGTGTAAAAAGTGGAATAATCTAGCAGCAAAACCACTAATATGCACCTTATTTGTCTTAATTAAAGCCTCAATATTCACTCACAGATGGTACCATACACATAGCATATGTTATGTCTCATTGAGGCATTTCATCAACATCTTATATGCATAACATGAACCACAAATTATCAAAGATATGTGAATACTAAGAAACTCCTACTCAATATAGTATTAAATTTCAAGAATGCCACATGCAAGATGTCATCTACAGTTTTACCATATTAAAAAAAGGGCTTACAGCAAATGCTTAATTAATTTCATAGAAATCTATTTGAGAAGCATCCAATCCGGCTCTTGAAATAGCCTTTGGTGTGTAAAGGGTTGGGGTAGTTGTAAATAACTCAGGTGCCTGCAATGTATATCAATCTCATAATTGTTCAGTCAACCAAACATGAAATACAAATAAACCATGTTAATTAGGGAGTAAAACTCATAATTACCAGCTCATTTGTTGTTGCATCCGCCATTTCAATTTCTAGACAGTTCACCTCACCTGTATGTAATCACAACTAAATTAATAAGGGTGTGTTAGCTTATTACAATCTAAATAAGCTCAAAAGAAACAAATTGGTGCATAGATATTGTATAGATCAATATCTTTATCTCATTCCAAGCTTTGTCTATAGATCAATGCACGTCATTTATGCACATATATATGTATATAGATTAATTAACTGAAATTCCTGGAGAAAATAATTAAATCTTACAGTATATATGATACGAACCTTGATTCATGTAGAGACAGAGTTTCTATTCTCTGGTTACCAGAGTCATTGATTAAGACATGCGTAGAGGATAGTATGCATCAAATCCCACAGGTTCTTTTATATGTTGGAAATCACTGTCGCACATGTATGAAAGCATATACCACCTCAACACGTGTTGGTTGATGCACTCCATTTTTAGCTGCTTCAGTTCTCAATATGGCTAGGGCATCAGAACTTAATACAAATTGTTTAGTGCTAAAGATTCCTTTCCTTATAAAGAACAGAAACAAATTAGTCATTATTATCTCTCTAAGCCACAGGATTTTTGAAGGGAATAAAGATGGCAACGTTAAGTTTATATAGACAACTCTTCAACTGCAAAAGCCATGTTAGCCCATCTTTTAGAAACGTGTAGAGTGCAGCCGCATCAAGGATCTTGTGTGAAGCATACAAGCCAATGGTCATTCCACCACATGAAAAATGGTCACTTGAACACTTAATACACGATTAGCTCCACTTGACTCATCGTAGCTAGGTACGAATGGAAAAAGCCTATTGACCAATGGGAGATCAGGATGGCACAGAAACTCGTCAAGTCGATGCTGAACAATAGCTAGGATATACTTAGCTCCAACATCATTACAATCAACAGAGAGATGATTATTTACCATCCCGGCTAGCGGGTAAAACTGTCAAGGTTTTAGATAATGACTTTTTTTTGAGCCACCGACTTTTCCAGGGCTTGGAAATCATTGTTACCTTTGAAGCACGATTATGAAGCCCATAAGTTCACCTGCAGTCTACAAAAAACAAATTACTATAAGTTTTCTCAATTTGGACATAAAACCTACAACGCCGATCAAATCATCAAAGAGAAGGGGCGTTAATATACTTAAGCACCTCTAGACCAGTTAATATTAATGTCTTGTTTTGACCCATTACTAGACCCACCATTTTGCAACCTCTTAAGTGAAAACAGTAAATAGGTACCCGCAAAAGTTTTTTTTCACAAGACGCTTTCCACTGTCAAAATTGTTCAGCCTATTGTTTTATCTTGTGTTGTAGTTGAACCTACAACAACAACTAAATCAACACCAAATTTAATCGTATAAATATATATCAGAGTCACGAAACCTAAATCTTCTCCCACCTTTTGTGCCTTGATGAACTGTATTTCATTTTGTAGTCTTTTTGCTGCTTCGTCGATCTTTTGTTTTTGCCTCAAAAGCTGCACTTGATTCTCTTGTTTCTTATTAAGATATTGTATCTGAAATTTGATAATTTCCAAATTTATCTGGAAGCTAAGAAAGACATGTTTCAACCAAACCTATTTTGACCCATTTCCCGACCCACCCATGATGCAAACAGATTAGAAGTAACTCAATAGAAATTGAGAAGGGAAAGCTGGTACCTCAATAATAAGCACCCACTGCTTGACAACCTTTTTTCACCAGAAAACAAAGGCTCTCACAAATAAATATCTATATGCAGCCAACTGAAAATATAATGGAATTGTTATATTATATTACTTCTGATAAATCGTCATATCCAGCTGAGATGACTACTTCAATGGACACCAAGTACAAACACAAAAGAATTACTCACTAAAATGTGAAGACCAAAGTAAAAAACTACCCTTCACATAAAGATTGGTACTATAAGACAATGTTGCCATTGTTTCTTACGATCTAATAAGGATTGAAAAAATGCAGAGCCGCTAATCAAGTATCAGGTTTATATCATTTGTCCATGATCAAGCAAACTGGACTAAGTTCGAAATTAGATGTAAATCAAGAAGAATATAGTAAGCCCATTACCTGAGAAACTTTCCAAAATGCTCTGGCCAATAATCTAAACCTCGACTGTCGTAACCGGTATCACCTCTGCCTTTCCGTTCCACAGAACCGCGACCTCTATCGTTACTAATCCCTGAATTCAATCTCAAGGAACCGTCGGGTCCGTCTACCGTAGCCAAGAATTCGAATCTTTCTTTGAAAACATGCATAACATTAGTTGATAAATATACAAATCCAAGTCATTTAAATGTATCATTAGTGAAGGAAATATTAAAAAAAAAAATTCCTACCTTGCGGTGGACTTTATCACAACTTGGAGAAAGAACAATGGGGGTAGATACATCTTCCATATCTAAATACATTTTATCTATAAATTACTTGATAGAGTTAGCATCACCAGCTAGAGCCCTAAATGATTCGAGTTCAGTATCATGATTTCTGTTCATTTGATCTGTCATCGTCGTTTCAGGTTACTCTACTATCTAATATACATCAAAAATATTAATCATTAAACTCAATGCACGTGTGAATGCTATTAGATAGTATGAGACAGTAAATTACCTCTATTGGCGCATGTAATGGGATTAAATGAACATCATTTTCATCCAAATCAACTTCATTCACCACAAAATCAGAATACTTGTAAAAAAATATATATCAATTACATGTGAAATACATAGTTGAGCTCATGAAACAGAACAATAAGGGCTTGAAGTGTTCATTGCAAATGAAACCTTACCACACTTGCATTTTATAAATACAAAATGGATCCTAAAGTCATGACCACTGAACCCATATGAGTTCATGAGCCATATAGGGTCCAACTTTGATTTTATATAACGCTAAAACATTTGGATGACTCACCTAAAGGGAAGCAAACCGTTGTGCCCAATACTGAAGTGATCCAGGCACTGAAAGACATGATAGAACAAACATTAATTTCATGAATTCTGCTATAATTATAAAACCGATAAATAAAAGGTGTGAGCTGCAAAAAAAAATCTTGCTTGGTAATAGTCCTTATGATAATTTGCAGTCTCGAATTCAGTAATGGCTGAAACTGTGGTAAATCACAAAGAAATTTACTTGAAAGGATGTCAAGATTTAGGCTTTGTCAAAATATTAGATCACTTATGTATCGAAAAGCCTAATAATGTGATTGAAGTGACACATATTAATCACCGGCTTGTATAAAAATGCAAACATCCATATTTTATGCTTAACAAACCAACTAAAAAAAGTAATCTTACTTCACAACATATAACAACTAAATAAAATGAAAAAAGTAATTGTAAACAGTTTGATTTATTACATCTTCTGTTGTAGATGATAGGAATTCATGGGTCCATTTAATAAAGATGAAAAGAACAACAACTCTAATTAGAACCTTGCATTTCTGCAAAATAACACAAAATTCAATACAATATGTGAATCTGGAAAGAGCATAGGACAACAACCTTTAAATCTAACAATGTCGGGGACCTGGTATTGCAAAGGCTCATGACGTAAGGTTGAACCAAAATGCGAGCACCCTTCCGTGGTGTTGTTTACTGTTGGGCTAACACCGACAGACTGAGGCTGGTTAGGAAGGATGGCGCTTAAACTACAACCATCAAAATTAGCCTCAGGTACCTTTTCCTAATACGCTTTTCTTGTCCACCGAATACCATTCCTTATAATAGTTAACTTCTCTTCATCAACAATCCTAACACCAAATTCGATCAATTCAATAACCTTAATCCCAACACGTACATGCATTTAAACAAACAAATCGCATTCCACATACAGCAGTGGTAACTTGTTTTGATTCAATATGCCATCAACAATATAAATAGTAGTATAACAAAACCAACCAAATAACGGCAACGCCACAATACATAACAACTAACCACATCCTAATCAAATCTACAAAATATATACAGTAAAACTACAACATGCAACAACAACGGATAGTAAACACAAACCCTAACACCTTTTAACTACGTCTAAACCTCCTACTCATCATCCCGACCAACACCCCCAAAACATTCATACATTTAAACAAATAAATAAATAAATAAATAAACCCTTAAAACTTGTGTAACTCATTCAAAATAAAAAAATTGAAACTTAACTTATAATCATATACCTTCATAACTTATCACATTATTTTATGATGAATTGATGATACAAAACGCTTCCGGTGTTCCTGTATTTTTTACTTAGGCATTAGGGTTCCAAGTACACCTGCAGAACATAAAACCTATTATAATTATGTATGATAAAAACACAATTAATGTGATGTATATGTGTAATGATTGATATTAGGGTTTCGCCAAAAACATCTGATATATGAATAATATTAGGGTTTTGCATGATTAATGAATAGATATCGTATGATATTTTTTATATTTAGTTGTAAAAATGTGTTGTCATTAAGACATTAGAATTTGATTTTGAGTTATCTATCACAACTTGTGGCTTGCTCCATTGGTTGAATCATTTGTTTGTGGACTAAAAGACCTAGGTTCGAATCCAACATCTTGCATTTTTGTACAAATCATATCCGGATTTAAATGTATAAAATTGCTTAGGTGGACATTTAAATGATTATGTGGCATTGAGGTGGCATTAATGACGTCATACGCCTCCTGTTATATATAATGTATATATATATATATATATATATATATATATATATATATATATATATATATATATATATATATATATATATATATATATGACACTTAGAAGTGAGCAAAGATAAATCAAGGAGATCAAATACTGTTTCTTAGGAATTTTATATTTTTTTAAAGAGTCGAAACAATCTTAACTCCACATTTGTTTCATATAGGCACACACTATAACATAATCAAGAATTACACAATCACATTTGTTCCATCGCTAGTTTCTCACTCACTAGTTGCCTTTGCCTTTACTCTTATTTAGTTGCCTTAGGATATATGACTTGCTTATTTGTTCATTTAAATTATTGTCTTTGCATGATATTATGTTCTATGCTCATTTGCCTACATATATACTTTTCATGCATACTTCATTAAGATAATATTTGTTTAGTTGCCTAAAGAGATGGACTTGCCCAAAACCAAACCTCAAAACCAACATCTTTCTGGAAAAATCTCTGCCAAAAACCATTTCTGGCAATCTGGGAACCAGGCCATGGGCGGCCCCCATAATTATAAAGGGAGGCCCCCTTAAAATTAAAGGGGCCGACCATTAATTAAGGGGGCCGGCCACCTGATGGTCGAGGTTCCCTGTTTGCTTTCTGCTTTTTAGCCCATTTCACCCTATTTTGATTCCCCACTTCCCTAAATTCACAAACATATTTTGTCTATCAAATCCACCACATATTATCCTTCCATAAACACCAAATCATCACACTATAAATACCCTCATTCATTATTAATCATAACTCAATCCATCATGTCATCCCCCAATCACCCAAGATCTAAGCCTTCAAGAGGTGCAAGGATCACTGTCAAACCCGTGTGGAGAAGAAAACTTGATACATGTCAAAAATTCTTATCCATCAATGATGTTGTCTCTAACCAACCAACAACTAAACATCCACATCACCCAAATGAAACCTTCATCTTACCTCCACATGACAACCTCACTATCTCACTCAGCAACAATACTCCACATCCATCTCACTCAATTCTTCCAAATGATCCTTTTGTGGAACATACTCAATCCCAAAACTACATCCATCCCTCTCATCAAGACATGAATCCTATGTTACATGTTCAATCCTCAATCCCCAACCATAATCCAACTCCACCATCATCACCTTCCTCCGAACATAAAAAGTTCGTTGAGGAGCTCAAAGAAGCTCATGAGCTTAGTGCTCTCCTTGCCTTACATCTTGCTCAACGCAATTTGGTTCAACAACCTTCCACCACTCCATCCTCACCATCCAACAACATTGTCCAACTTGAGAATCATGTTAACAATTGTCCTTGTTGCATTTTTCTCCAAAAACAAACCATTGCTCTCAATGAGCACTTCACTTGGATTGAGTATCTCCTCACAAGGTCTTCTCCACCACCATCACAAACACAATAATCCAACTCTTCCGCTCCAAGCTCACCTCCATCAACCACTCCAAACTCTCCAAACAAAATTCCCACACAAGTCTACCTCCACTAAATCCATGCTCCATGCTTCCAATCTCCAAGCAAGTCCTAGAGACCTCAAGTTGGCAACCTAGTATTATCTAATGTAGTTTGCTAAGAAAAGCATATACGTATGCTTATGTAACAATGATTATGTTTTTCAACATAATTTTTTTTAATAAATAATGAATGCTTGTTGAGATTTAATTTTTGCCTTTTACATGTTTTCTTGTTATATAATTAGTTTATTGCATCATATATATTGTGTGTTCTATTTGCAAGCATTCCATATCTCGATTTGTCTCATAACCTTAAAACGAGGGGGAGTACACGTCAAGGGGGAGCTCATACAACGTCGGGATAACCTTTTTGATGTTCACAAAAAGGGGGAGAAGTGATATAAACTCACTAAATACCTGCATAAATATTAATTTTTGATTTAATGAGTTTAGATTTTGTAATCATCAAAAAGGGGGAGATTGTTGATATAAATAATGCGTAAAAACGTTATTAATATTTCTCGATATCTCTACGTTTTGACGATCACAAAATGTAAAATCATTAAACGTAAAATCATTACGTAAACAAGTATTTAGTGACAAAATATCATTACATCCAACTAAATCACTTAAGGTATGAATAAACAATTCCCTAATACATTTTATGATCAAAGGAAGGTTTATTTACTAATTACAAATTATATAAAATAGTATAAACATTTTATATATTTAGAAAAACACTTTTGGTAATTAAAGGAAAATGTTTAATTCATAATAAATATATGAATTCAAATTTTTAACCAAAATCAGTTAAATTTTCACCAAATAAACTTTCCCCAGAAAAGACAAAAGTTCCTGGCCGTTACAGGTGGGCGGCCCCCTTAATTTTAAGGGGGCCGGCCATGAATTAAGGGGGCCAGCACACGCTCCTGTGTCAGAAACTTTTGCCTATAAATACTGGTTCAAATCTGTAATTTTTCCTCACCTTTTGCACTAAAACTTTCTGTCCAAATCCTCTCAAATCATCTTCCTAAAACCTTTGATCATAAACTTATTAGTTCTTGTTTCAAGTGATCCAATCCTTCATCATTCAAAGTGCAAGAGAAGAATACTCCTCCAACATCTTGTTAAGAAGTATTGTAGATTTGTGAATATTGTTAGTTGTTGTGTAAAGTATTTGTAAAGGTGTAGAAGTTGTGTAATAGGTAGATCTAGGTGTGTTAGTAGTTGTGAATAGAAGTAGTGAAGAAGTAGTAGTGTTGTGAAGAAGAAGTAGTGAAGTTGTGAGAAGTTGTGTAGTAGTAGTGGTGTGTATAAGTTGTGAAGAAGGTGTGTAGTGACTAGTGGTGTGAGATTGGTTCTAGCTACTATTAGGACTCGACATCTAGCTTAGTGTCGTTAATTGGTGTAAGCAAAAGTTGTGTAAGGTTTTCTCCGCCATAAGGGAGCTTGTTGACATAGTGAAGAAAACTCTCGAGTTAGGTGCTCGGGGAGTGGAGTAGGGCGAAGAAGGTGCTTCGTAGCCAAACCACTATAAATCATTTGTCTTGTGGTGCGATCTTTCCATCTCTATCTCTTTACTTATTTACTCATATTGTTGTTGTTTACTTTCGTAGATATTAGTATACATAAGTGTTTAAATATTGATCTCACATAAAACTAGAATCGAAGATTTTGCAAACAAAGTTTTTTTATAAAATCCAAATTGACGTAAAACTATTCAACCCCCCTCTTCTAGTTTTCCACATGATGGATAACAGATATGAGTCATAATATTCTGGTTGTATCAGATTTGGGGATGTCCAAATCTTGCTTCTATTCTTATCTGTACAAATGTTTTGGAAGTATATATATATTCACCTTTGCACAACAAAAAAAGTGCATATATTGTTTAAAGTTGTTATTTATTATTGTTGGTACGAGACACGAACAATGGAGCAAAACTACGAGATTTTGAGCATTTATAAAATATTATTGAAGCCCGAAAAATGCCCGAAGAAATGAGCCCGGCCAACCAAATATAAGCCTAACCCAGCTTATATTTATTACTAGTTCAATTCCCTCGTCCAAACTACTATACCAGTCATATTAAGCCCATCTGCAGCCTAAGAAAAAAACACACAACTTAGATGGTAGACATTGCTAGGTTTTCATGAATTGTTATTAAAAAAGATAAAAATAAATAAAAGGATTGGCTGATGGTGGAGGACGCAGCCGACACTGCCCTTTTATGGGTCGGTTGTCATTCATTTCAACTACATTCATTGCTTAGCAGTAATTTTTGTTTTATCATATGTATTTAAACTATTAAGTTACTTTGTCAAACTTGTTGTGAAACTAATAATTAAGAAAAGAACAAAGAAAAAGAATAAAGAACGAAGCATGGTAGAATGTATTATTCACTCTCTCTATGGAGGCATGTATATATAGTTACAAGGTGGAGTATTCCACAAGATACAATACTCTAAATAAGATAACTACTACTAATAATAGATATGGACATCCATTCCATATTTATCCATAACACTCCCCCTTGGATGTCTATTTGAAGATTATGCCTCGTTAAAACCTTACTAGATAAAACCCAGTGAGACAAAAATCTAGTGAAGGAAAAAGAGTACATAACTCCTTTATACGCTCGAGGATGTTGCCTCATTAAAAACCTTGTTGGAAAACCCTGTGGGGACAAAACCATAGTCAAGAGAAAAAGAGTGCAACGCGTATTTTCTCTCGCCCTAATGATCACATCACTTAAGCTCATTCAGTCAGTAAAATACACATTGAATTGTCTTGATAGAATCACATGAATAAATATTCTCTACATGTACATGTTGTTCGCATATTCATTTTAAAGATTAATGTATGTCATACATCAAGTACATCATCGTACTTCACAAGTTATTTATTGCCAACATTTCAAAGTGAATGATATATTATACTAGTAATTAAGACCCGTGCGTTGTACATGGGCTTATAAAATAAGCGAAAATTGTTGTTGAATAATAACGCTATCAATATTTATATCGAGTCCGTGTGCAACAGCAAAATCGATACTTATATTTATTTCAAATAGTCATAAAGACCCGTGCGTTGCACATGGGCTGTATATAAGTGTTCATAGTGTAATATTCGTCACTTATTTTCGTCATTATATATCTAAGTTGTGATGGTATTACACAATTTCTAAGCATGACACACATTTAAAATAGTTTATTGATATTAAAAGAGTATGTGAAGAGACTTTGTTCAAGATGTTACATTTAAAAGAGTTTTTTCACATGTAATTTTTTAATATGTATAAGTTACATAAATTATTTTTTGCCTAGTGCGATACACACAAGCTGTATGTAATTGTTCATAGCGTAATATTTTTGTAAATTACCGGGTTATTAGTATGATGGTGAGGCCCAAATATACAACAATCTATAACTTTATATGGTGTTCAAGGTAAACCATTGAAGTATAAATATAATGGTGTATCTGATGGAAATGTGCATCGCAATTCTTAGCCAAATAGTTTTAAAATAAGTTAAGTTAACCTCGAATATAACATAACCCTTTAGTGTTAAGCCCATATCGGCTTGATCAATTCACGTAACGTGATAGTTTGATTTTCACAAATACTTGATAAATATAAAATTTAAACAACCCATAACGAAAATCAAACGTACATGACTCTATAAAAATTGTAATATTTTGAATTTTCAAAATAAGTCTTAACATTGTTATAAATTTACATTGTCATAAATTTACCCTACTAATTAATTTCTAAACGATACAATACAAATAAAAAATTGTTGATTATTAGTGACTATAATATTAGTCATTGGCGCAATTTCCGGTCCATGTTCTTCTACTTTTTGGCGAATCCCACTCTCAAATGGTTGAGGCAAAGAGACACAAATGGTTATTATTTTAACTTTTTAAGATATAAGAGCAAGGCGGGTCATATGTTTAACCTTTCACTGGGGTATGTTGGCTTTCTTTTACAACCAAACCTAACCTTTCATGCATCATGATAAAGGCATAGGAATATATTGTGTAACATATAAACATTAGACTTTTGAAATTACTTATTACTTATTGGTCATGTGTTATAATTAGATGGCGGCATCAATGTTGTAACTCCATGAACTCTTCCTCTTCATCTTCAGTGTTATAATTAAATGGCGACATCAATTCAGGAACTCTTCATCTTGCCTGCACATTACTTTCAATGCTTGAGGCATTAATCATGACCACTTTACATTTATAAGACTATTCAATCTTTTAGTCTGTCTTCATGGCTTAGTTTGTTATAATATGACAATCAAAGAACACAAATATGCGGAAGCTAGGATCAAGTATAACACATACAAAGATTAACTAAAACATAAATAGTAACGTACCCGATGCACTTCAATAAATCTTGATCTTGTATAAAATTAGATCTTTGATAAACCCCATACCATTTTGTTTATTGATCTCTTGATAATAACTATAGTGAGTTATTACCTCGTTCTTGTACACACAAACTACCAACGAATAAAAGAGATTGCAAGATCTAAACACTTATAATTTTATTAAAACAAAATTGACCCAAAAACCCTTAGGGTTGTTTGTGCCGATCGGCTAGGAAGAAAAGAAGGAGAGGAAAAGCTTTAGGGTTTGTGTGTGTGCACAAAAGATATGAAAGCTTTACCCTAGACCTTGTATATATACTAGAGAAATATTGGAGGACAAGTTTGAGTTGGGTTGGGTCTCCCCTTGCCCCTTGTTGACCGGCCTAGGAGTCCAAGGAGGTGTTCCAGAACCTTCTTGACTCCTAGTTACACTCTAGTCCTTTTCCTTCGTTACTAACGATAGTTAGTCCATACAGTTATCTACTAACGACCATTAAGTCCCTCAAGTGTTTAATTAATTATATATACACGATACATATAACATATATATAATTAATATACTTTTATTCTTGTTTGTAATGTGTGCAATCCCGAGGTCTCGGGTTCGATACTAGACATTTACTTATTAATGTTTATACGTAACATTTAACAGCTCCCACTCGTATATCCATTAATAGTAAAATGACATTGGTTGGCGTCTTGCAACACTCCAATGCCCCCAGTTCAATCCGAGCTAGGTTTCCTGGAAAACCTTTAATGATTCATCATTATAATCATCCTTTTGTTTCTAATACTACATTAATAAAGATGTGAGATTCTTTATTAACTTTCTGTTTCTCGTTTCTTTATGATTGAGCAAAATTACCAAAACATCTAAACACATTCTAGATAGACTTTGGGCGTGGCCACACAAACATTTTGTCAACCCTATGAGGGGCCCAGCAGTATTAAACTTCTGAACAAATCAGAAGGAACAAATTCTTTCTTGACTACAAGAATAACCCATGAACTTTGCAACACTTCTGAAAACAACCCTTATAACTCCCTGTTACGGTGAGCGGTAGATTGCTTCACAAAAAATGCACTACATCCATGACTCTTATCTGGTATCTCAAGTCTGAGATTAACTTTAAATATGATTCTCACATTAAATATTAAATCATATTGTTGGGATAAGTCCAATATTCAATTCATTGAATATCATGTGAAATTGGTATGACTACGCATCAATATACTTTCAAGTATATCATTAACCAATACTCAAATTTGTCTTAGTTTAATTATATTCCCATATCATTAATCGACAACGGACAATTTAGAATAATAAATTATTCATGGATTTAAACATGCAAATATAGGATATATTATTAAGACAATGAATAAATAAACATAACCAATATTTTATTCCTTTAAAATAATAATTGTACATTACATCCCTTATCCAAATACTAATCACAAATGGGCATGAAACTTTCAGCTAAACGAAGCCCTATGCCTTCAGCTAACTTATAAAGCTTAGTACCAGGTAGAGGCTTTGTTAATTGATCTGCTAAGTTGTCATCTGTGTGAACTTTGAGTAACTCGATTTCACCTATTTCGACTTGTTCTCGAACATAGTGATGCTTAATCGGGAAATGTCTGGTGCCTCTCATGATTCCAGGTTCATTGGCAAATGTAATTGCAGCAGAATTGTCACAATACATTTTAATAGGTTTTTGAATCGAAGGCGTAACCCCAAGCCCTGAAACAAATTTCCTAATCCAAACAGCTTCCATTGCAGCTTCTGAAGCAGCTATATACTCACTTTCTGTTGCAGACATTGCTAGTGTACTCTGCTTTCTGCTCCTCCAATCCACAGCTCCTCCATTAATGACAAAGACATAACCAGTCTGAGACTTCATATCATCCTTATCACCTTTCCAAGAAGCATCGCAGTAACCTGTAACATCAAGTTCTACAGATGGAGTACCCCCATAAACTAAGAACATCTCTTTATGTCACAACCCGTAATTTCAGGTCACTTTCCTAACCTCGACAATTCACTATTCATCAGTTACTATTCATCATTTACTATTCACCGATCACTATTCATCATTTCACTATTCATCGTTTTCGGAGTCAGTTTGAGACTTCGAGAAGCGTTCAGAAATTTTACTATTCATGTCCACTATTCATTTCAGCGTAAACATAGTTTACGGATATTCATATTCGCGTAACCGGTTTGGTTTGACTGCGAAATTCATGCATCATCAGTAAGAACACTGCATACGGACTAGGAATAGTCTGCATATCTTCAGATTTACATTTTCATACTATTCCACTCGTAGGTTTATCAAATTAATATTTTTATTACATTTGACGTATTACGTATAATTACTTTTAATTAAAACGTTAACGCGCGACCAATAAATATGACTAACACGTCCGACAATCCCCACGATGGTCCCGACATATTTTTATACTCATTTTAACATCAAGAAAATTATAAAATTCATTTACCCGGTATTTTGAGAATTTATTTAATTTATATCGTACGTTTTATATAATTACGACGGTTTTCGTAAAAACTAAACAATAATTGTCCAAACACTCAAGACTTGTACCCAACATATTTTTACAATTTTCATGAGTTTATTATATCCCGGTTAACTCCGTCAAAATTTATTTCTAGTTAACTCGGTACCCGGTATTCACTAAAACTACTAAACAAATACAATATAACACATGTTTAATACAAAAGTCTTCATCAAATCCAATCCTTACCCAAAAATCCGGCCACCCCCATACCATTCATCTTACACATCTTGAATTATTTTACTAACTTCATTTATAACTAGTACTTGTGTCATAAAACAATAATACATAATATAACTTGGATATTTTTATCTCATTTGTCAAGTTACAAAGAAAAACTATCATCTCTTTCTCTCTTCTCTTGTGACCGGCCACACCAAGAACAAGGGCAAGAAACCATAACTTTTTCAAGATCAAGTCATTTTCAAGCTCCATTAGTACTCCTTTTTAGAGTTTTGAAATAAAAACTCAAGGTTTTATAGGGTTTTCATCATCACTAGTTCACTAATCCTTCAAGTAAGTTGTCAAAACTCATTTATATAATTTTTCCAAGTTAACATCATGTTTATATAATTTTTGTAGAAGATATACAAGTATATGTTAGCTATTACCACTCTATTTACATTATTACAACTTACAAGCCCTAGATTTGTCATATAATTAGATCCTTGTTAGATTATCATGGATGATGAAGTTTAGGACCCTTGACACCCTAGAAAGGTATATGGTAGGTTTTAGAATGATTGGTTGTTGTTTGTGACATTTTTGGACAAGATAATAACTAGAAAACCAAGTTTTTACAAGTATACATACCCTACTGTCTTTAAAAGTGAAACGTGGGAAACTCAGTAGGTATGAGGTAATTTTTGGCCAAATATTTAGAAAATACATTCCGAGACGAAGCCGTGGCCGAAAACGGGGATAAAAACGAGTTAATAACGAAGGAGATATGATTTTTACAAGTTTAACGACGAAAACTAATTTTCAGAAAATTAACAAGCTGTTACACGACTTTCGACGGACCCACTGAGGCGTTTAACGCGACCTAGATGACCCGAGCTACTAAAAATATATTAGTACATGTTTATACGAAACCACGGATATAAAGAACGTCAAAAACAAGCTAATAACGAACAAGATACACGCGTTTAAACATCGACAATACCCATTTTATTTTGACAGCTTTTTATAAGAAAATGTTTACGTACTAGAAACTATATTTTTCACGTAACGACTATGGAGAACCGTATTTCTTACCCGTTGGAACACGTACGATCAAAGACTTATTAACACGACTACCATATCACATTTCAATGTTTTCAAAACGCCAAGACCAACATTAACGTTTTATACACATTATGACACGACTAGTTTTACGTTAGCAAGTTAACATATTTATATCAAGTTTTGGAAAAACTTTGCATATCAACGATAACTAGTATTTTCAAATGACGAGTGGTATAGGTTACATATACATGTACATGCACTACATTGCTTCATGATCTCAAGTAGTATTCATGCATTCATTTTAGGTAGCGGCTAGTGTTCGCGCCTTGTTATTGCCAAGTATTCCAAGTGTTCCAGTATTTCAATTATTCCAAGTATTCCGATTTCATAGCATTGTTGTATCATCACTTCAGGTGAGTTTTCATAGCCCCGTATACATTTTATTATTGTTTTCAAATCCCACGGGGGAGAATACATTGCAACTGTTTTCCATACGAGCCAAAGTATCAGACTTCCTGTACATAGATTAAGTTACCTTGTTGCCAATTGAAAGTCCCCATATAATCATGAACCGTTAATTTACCTGTAAGCGAGAGTGAGTGGATAGATCTATCGAGGGTGACGCCTCCATCCATGTTGGCTTTGACCAACAACCGATAGCGGATGCATTTCATGTCTTTTCATTTGAGTGTCTGGCAAAACACTCCCAGGGGCTCCAGAGAATTCAGTCACAGCGTCGGGGTCATGAGCTTAAGGCTATTGTACAATCATTTTTTTTATGTGACTTATGTCATACACTTTATACTTGTGGCTATCGTATAACTTCATTTTATTAAACCTATGAACTCTCACCAACTTTATGTTGACCGTTTTTAGCAATGTATTTTCAGGTTATTAGCTATCATGTGGGCATGCATTGGACCATCTTGGAGTCGCGGGGTCGACTTGCATCACTTATTTTCATGCACTTATGTAACCGTTTGATCTACTATGGTTTTTTTTTTAAACTCGCAACATCATTTGGGACCTATGATTTGTAAACTCTGATTTTATTTATGATCAAACGTGTATTTTCAAAACGACACTTTAGGTCGTTCAATATATCCATTGTATGAGGCGCCATGAAAGTCACACCAAGGTATTCAATTCCGCTGCCATTAACAGGTAAATTCAGGGTGTGACAGATTGGTATCAGAGCAATGGTTATAGCGAACTAGGTTGTCCTCATACCCTAGACTATAACTACCCCAACGGTAGCGTCTCATCATTACATCATAAGTGCACATTATTATTTGCGAGGATTCATTACATGGGTTATTCATTTCATTTTGTATTGTTGCCACTGAGATATGTCTTCCAATTCCCGCACTATTGTTATATTTTCTGATGTTTACATCGAGGACGCTATGTCTTCTACTACTCCCATTGTTGCACCTACTCCTCAGATTTCACTTATTGCACCACCTTTGGTTACTCGTGCACCTACAGATTCATCATCCCATACTATTCCGGTTTCCGCAGAATCCAACTCTTATGTTCCGACGTCGCAAGACGATCGGGACGTCCCTATTACTTCAGCCCATACAGAGTATACCATTTGATAAGACGTACATGCTTATTCCTTATGGACCTATTAGAATGTTTATTGCAAGAAAGATAGTATATCTTCATTCCCTCACTATTAGAACACTCACTACTCATGTATTACCACCAGTATCAACTACTCATACCACTATTGGTCGTCCCAGAGTGCATACTCCAGTTTTACCGCTTAGACATCGCAAGATAGCGTAAAAGAAGGTAGTGATTCCTTCAGTATTATCACCATCGACTTTATCATCATCATATGGAACCCCATTTATACCATCACATTTCAGGGACTCTACTCACATACTTAACTTACCGCTTGAGAAGCGTACATGGTTTGATACACCATTACCATCTACCACTAAGGACACTACACCACCTTATAGATTAAGGTTGATGAGAGTTCGAGAGCCCTTACTGTTAGACAACCTACTACTCTTCATCGTTAGATGATGATCTCTAATTAATTGAGACTACACATGAAGGTTTGGATGCCCCACAGACCAAACAAGAGCAACAACAAATCGCCAAAGAGTGGCATTCCTCGCAAAGACTCTATACTATCTCAGGTATAATCGACTCATACTTCCATGACATAATGAACCAACAAGATGCTTTGAGCAATGTTACACCACCACAAGAGAACTCTTCACAACTCCCTTTTCATTACCAAGTTTGATTACATCACATTCTAAACCGATGAGTTGGATTTCATCATTGGTCATCGTAACAACACCCCACCAATCAGATATGACACCGAGACCTTCGAGATTCGGGAGTCTAACATTGCCTTTCAGTACGACCATTGTCATTTCTTTCTTTCCCATTCTCACTTGACATGAATTAGATAACATCTTGTGGATGACACCAAGATCACGGACTCGACAGGAACATTAATAGATTCCTCAGGAATGGATTGGAATCTACATTATCTCAGACATGAATCGATGCACAACCCCGGACCTCACTTCAGGACATCATCCTATCTTTTACCTTTACTCGCTTTTACTATCATCCCAGCCACGGGAAGGGTGGCGTAGTTCGAAGAAGCTTGTGGTATGTTGATTGTTGTACAACGAGATCCCCAAGTATTGACTTTACTATATGAGTATGGTTGTGCTATCTATGACACCGGTCAATGTAGACAAAATTTTTAAGTGTTGTATTCATGTGTTATGAGGATATACGCATGGTTGTGGTGGTATACCTAGTGAACAATGATCGTTGCTATTACGAGTACTCATGGTTGTATTTATACACGCTGAGGTTGTACATGTTGTGGTTGTACATATCGTGGTTGTATCTACACTTGTGGTGGATATATATATACATGTTGTGGTTGTATATATTTTGTACGATAATCATTTCTAGTATGATTGTTGTTGATGTATTCTGTTGTGATCTACCAGAATTATGGCACCTAGGAAAGCTAAAGCCAAGGCTGCTGCAACGACTTCCCCAGAAATGACTCAGGCTGCTATCCGGAAGCTTGTTAGGGATAGTGTAGCCGAAGCTCTAGAGATTGAAAGAGCCGCTGTTGCCGCAAGAGCTGCCGAAGATGCTTCTCGGATAGGGACATCGGGAGAAGCTAGCAACGGAACCAATGGGAAGAAATGTACTTACAAGGATTTCAAGAGTGGAGATCCTACTTTGTATAAGGGTACTGAAGGGGCTACTGCCATGGTTCGATGGTTCGAACATACTGAATCTGTGTTTATCTTATGCAATTGCCCGGATGACTACAAGGTTAAGTTTGCCGTTAGTACACTTCGCGATCAAGCCTTATCGTGGTGGAACTCTTATGCAAAGCCCATAGGGATGGAGAATGCTTACAAGGTCACATGGGACGAGTTCAAAAAGTTGGTAACTAAGAAGTTTTGCCCACGAACCGAAGTGAAGAAGTTGGAAGTAGAGTTCTATGATCTGGTAACCGTGGGAAATGACATTGAGACTTATATTCGGAGGTACCAAGAGTTAGCCGCTCTATGCCCATCTATGGTACCTGATGATGAAAAGTTGGTAGAGAATTTCATTGGTGGATTGCCCGAAAGCATCCGTGGTGATGTGATTTCTTTTGATCCGCAAACTCTTGATGAGGCAATCAGGATGTCTCAAAAACTCATAGCTCAAGTTCTGAAGAAAGTGACCCCCGCCAACAACAACAACAATAACTTCAACCGAAACCGTAACTACAACAATAACACCAACAATTACCAGAACAACAACAACAAAAGGAAATGGGATGACACCCAAGGTAACAACGCCAACCAACCACCACCCAAAAGACAAGAAACTGCACGGGCCTATGTTGCGGGTCCGACTGAAAAGAAAGGTTACGCCGGTACTCTACCAAAGTGTAACAAATGCCAAACACATCATAACCCGGGGGATTGCCCTAAACCTTGTTTCAATTGTGGGAAGATCGGTCATCTGGCTAAGGGATGCAGGGCTGCTCCTGGGGGAAATAATCAGAATCCACCGCCAACATGTTATGGTTGTGGAGAAGTTGGACACTTTAGGAACAATTGCCCGAAAGGAAATCAGGACATGGGGACCAAGAGGAATTAACTCGAGGAATAGCGTGCGTGTTTGGGAGAGAGACCGTCAGGACATTAGCAACATCAAAGACAACAACAATGCTTAACCAGAAGGAGTTCATGTTTTAATAAACCGTAGTTGAGCCCTCTAGGGTTGTATCTTTCTTTTGTACTTTCCATAGGTACGTTGGTGTAACCTAGTTGTATTAAGCACTTTCCTATCCAATGTAATACCTATCTTTTGTTATCTTCGCGATAATCATAACCATCGTTTATTCCATTCCTATTCCAATTGCTCAATTCTCCATAGTTTCGCAACAATATACCTTTATCCTACTAGGGATTAGGCCAATTTCATTATTGACGGACTAGTAGACTAATACCATTTCATAAGATTCATCCATGTATCCAATGAACCATTCAACAAATTTAATGCAAGTTATTTTACTACCATACGGGAGAACTATATTTTTTTTTTCTTTTTCAGAACTTTCAAAATAAGCCATTTTGTACCACCCTATAAATGGAATTTCTGTCATTTTATCAAGTATTTACTACAGCTACGCGAGACAATTTTCATGTTACTTTCAAAGGAAATGCCTAGAAAATCATTTATCAAAATAACCCGTTGAACACCATCTAAAACTTTTGGGAAAAAGTAATACCGTTTCAATTTAACCAAGCATCGCATCGTTGGTCCTCAATTATACATAGCTTGATCACCTATGTATAATTCAGGAGGAACTATGCCGTGAAGAAAATAGTCCCATTTTCAGGAAGTGATAATAACAATCTTCATTCAAAAGCCTTGTAAACAAATGAAATCTTTCATGAACACCCCTTTTAACAAACTCTCACCGGATACTTACATCACTCATCACTCACTCAGCCATTAAGTTGAATTTGCACCATTGACTTCTCTAGGAGAGACTCTACATTATGAAGGATATTTTTTGACATAGAAACGGCGAAAGGATAGACGATACCTCTCAGATTTCTAGCAATCCCTTAAGATATTCCTTTTCTAATCGGATATACACGCTCTACCATCGTTAGCCCGACGAATCCTTAAGAGAACTTCCTGAGCACTATAGGATGTATTCAACACCACATAACCAACTTTGTATGGATTAGGATAATCTTTCGATTATTGACGAATTTCATCATCAGCAAAAATAACCATCACGGGAATATATAAAGGCACCATTTAAGACACCCTATGGCCGAAGTGAACATATACATATTTATATATCGAATTTGGAAAGTTAAATCCACGGACCTAGAACTAAACCGGGAGACAACAAAGGAAATTTCACAAGTCAAGAATCAGTTACAAGAAATGAGAAAACAATGGAAGTTAGGTCGATGCATGATGCACATCATACGGAATTGATACCCTTGAACAACGAACCTCCTAGATTCAAGTAGAAGCCCGAACTATGATTGAAAGCCTTGCCTTGGAAAGGCATGATACAATTTTTGATAACCCGATAGACTGAGCTCTCGGTATCGGACCATTTCGGATTCTAGTTAGAGCCGGTCAGTTGGCATACACACCTAAGTTTCCGTCAGAACTCAGCAACGTACATAACACATTTCATGTTTCAAACCTCAAGAAGTGTCTTTCCGACGAGTCGTCCGTTATTCCACTCGAAGAAATTCAACTAGATGACAAGCTTAATTTTGTGGAAGAACCCGTAGAAATCATGGACCGTGAGGTCAAGCAATTGAAGCAGAGCCGAATTCCTATCGTGAAAGTTCGCTGGAATTCTCGAAGAGGACCCGAGTTTACTTGGGAACGAGAAGACCAAATGCGACGCAAGTATCCACATCTTTTTCCCGAGCCTGCTTCTGAAACCAACGACAATTGAATTCAGGGACTGAATTCCCTTTTGGAGGGGCGACTGTCACAACCCGTAATTTCAGGTCACTTTCCTAACCTCGACAATTCACTATTCATCAGTTACTATTCATCATTTACTATTCACCGATCACTATTCATCATTTCACTATTCATCATTTTCGGAGTCAGTTTGAGACTTCGAGAAGCGTTCAGAAATTTTACTATTCATGTCCACTATTCATTTCAGCGTAAACGTAGTTTACGGATATTCATATTCGCGTAACCGGTTTGGTTTGACTGCGAAATTCATGCATCATCAGTAAGAACACTGCATACGGACTAGGAATAGTCTGCATATCGTCAGATTTACATTTTCATACTATTCCACTCGTAGGTTTATCAAATTAATATTTTTATTACATTTGACGTATTACGTATAATTACTTTTAATTAAAACGTTAACGCGCGATCAATAAATATGACTAACACGTCCGACAATCCCCACGATGGTCCCGACATATTTTTATACTCATTTTAACATCAAGAAAATTATAAAATTCATTTACCCGGTATTTTGAGAATTTATTTAATTTATATCGTACGTTTTATATAATTACGACGGTTTTCGTAAAAACTAAACAATAATTGTCCAAACACTCAAGACTTGTACCCAACATATTTTTACAATTTTCATGAGTTTATTATATCCCGGTTAACTCCGTCAAAATTTATTTCTAGTTAACTCGGTACCCGGTATTCACTAAAACTACTAAACAAATACAATATAACACATGTTTAATACAAAAGTCTTCATCAAATCCAATCCTTACCCAAAAATCCGGCCACCCCCATACCATTCATCTTACACATCTTGAATTATTTTACTAACTTCATTTATAACTAGTACTTGTGTCATAAAACAATAATACATAATATAACTTGGATATTTTTATCTCATTTGTCAAGTTACAAAGAAAAACTATCATCTCTTTCTCTCTTCTCTTGTGACCGGCCACACCAAGAACAAGGGCAAGAAACCATAACTTTTTCAAGATCAAGTCATTTTCAAGCTCCATTAGTACTCCTTTTTAGAGTTTTGAAATAAAAACTCAAGGTTTTATAGGGTTTTCATCATCACTAGTTCACTAATCCTTCAAGTAAGTTGTCAAAACTCATTTATATAATTTTTCCAAGTTAACATCATGTTTATATAATTTTTGTAGAAGATATACAAGTATATGTTAGCTATTACCACTCTATTTACATTATTACAACTTACAAGCCCTAGATTTGTCATATAATTAGATCCTTGTTAGATTATCATGGATGATGAAGTTTAGGACCCTTGACACCCTAGAAAGGTATATGGTAGGTTTTAGAATGATTGGTTGTTGTTTGTGACATTTTTGGACAAGATAATAACTAGAAAACCAAGTTTTTACAAGTATACATACCCTACTGTCTTTAAAAGTGAAACGTGGGAAACTCAGTAGGTATGAGGTAATTTTTGGCCAAATATTTAGAAAATACATTCCGAGACGAAGCCGTGGCCGAAAACGGGGATAAAAACGAGTTAATAACGAAGGAGATATGATTTTTACAAGTTTAACGACGAAAACTAATTTTCAGAAAATTAACAAGCTGTTACACGACTTTCGACGGACCCACTGAGGCGTTTAACGCGACCTAGATGACCCGAGCTACTAAAAATATATTAGTACATGTTTATACGAAACCACGGATATAAAGAACGTCAAAAACAAGCTAATAACGAACAAGATACACGCGTTTAAACATCGACAATACCCATTTTATTTTGACAGCTTTTTATAAGAAAATGTTTACGTACTAGAAACTATATTTTTCACGTAACGACTATGGAGAACCGTATTTCTTACCCGTTGGAACACGTACGATCAAAGACTTATTAACACGACTACCATATCACATTTCAATGTTTTCAAAACGCCAAGACCAACATTAACGTTTTATACACATTATGACACGACTAGTTTTACGTTAGCAAGTTAACATATTTATATCAAGTTTTGGAAAAACTTTGCATATCAACGATAACTAGTATTTTCAAATGACGAGTGGTATAGGTTACATATACATGTACATGCACTACATTGCTTCATGATCTCAAGTAGTATTCATGCATTCATTTTAGGTAGCGGCTAGTGTTCGCGCCTTGTTATTGCCAAGTATTCCAAGTGTTCCAGTATTTCAATTATTCCAAGTATTCCGATTTCATAGCATTGTTGTATCATCACTTCAGGTGAGTTTTCATAGCCCCGTATACATTTTATTATTGTTTTCAAATCCCACGGGGGAGAATACATTGCAACTGTTTTCCATACGAGCCAAAGTATCAGACTTCCTGTACATAGATTAAGTTACCTTGTTGCCAATTGAAAGTCCCCATATAATCATGAACCGTTAATTTACCTGTAAGCGAGAGTGAGTGGATAGATCTATCGAGGGTGACGCCTCCATCCATGTTGGCTTTGACCAACAACCGATAGCGGATGCATTTCATGTCTTTTCATTTGAGTGTCTGGCAAAACACTCCCAGGGGCTCCAGAGAATTCAGTCACAGCGTCGGGGTCATGAGCTTAAGGCTATTGTACAATCATTTTTTTTATGTGACTTATGTCATACACTTTATACTTGTGGCTATCGTATAACTTCATTTTATTAAACCTATGAACTCTCACCAACTTTATGTTGACCGTTTTTAGCAATGTATTTTCAGGTTATTAGCTATCATGTGGGCATGCATTGGACCATCTTGGAGTCGCGGGGTCGACTTGCATCACTTATTTTCATGCACTTATGTAACCGTTTGATCTACTATGGTTTTGTTTTTAAACTCGCAACATCATTTGGGACCTATGATTTGTAAACTCTGATTTTATTTATGATCAAACGTGTATTTTCAAAACGACACTTTAGGTCGTTCAATATATCCATTGTATAAGGCGCCATGAAAGTCACACCAAGGTATTCAATTCCGCTGCCATTAACAGGTAAATTCAGGGTGTGACACTTTAGTAGCCCTAAGGTACTTAAGAATATTCTTAACAGCAGTCCAGTGAGCTTCACCTGGATTCTGCTGATATCGACTGGTTAAATTCTGAGCAAATGCCACATCAGGCCTTGTACTTTTCACCGCATACATAATAGATCCCACAGCTGAAGCATAAGGGACTCTCTTCATGCGTTGCACCTCTGTAGGTGTTGAAGCACAAACTTTGCTACTTAAGCCATGTTGCTCTTGCATTGGCAAATATCCCTTCTTGGAATTTTGCATATTGAATCTCTTAAATATTTTATCAATGTAAGCACTTTGGCTTAATCCAATTAATCGCCGAGATCTATCTCTATATATCTTGATTCCTAGAATGAATGCAGCTTCCCCTAAATCTTTCATAGAAAAACACTTTCCAAGATATGCCTTAACCTTTTGCAAACTTGGAATGTCTTTTCCCATGATCAATATGTCATCGACATATTAAATAAGGAAAATTACATCACTCCCACTAGCTTTGTGATATACACATGGCTCATCAAGATTTTGAGTGAATCCATACTTTTTAATCTCACTATCAAATCTTTTATTCCATTGTCGTGATGCTTGCTTCAATCCATAAATGGATCTTTGAAGTTTGCATACACGATTTGGGAATTTAGGATTCATAAACCCCTCAGGCTGCGCCATATAGATGTCTTCATCTAGGCGACCATTTAAGAAGGCGGTTTTGACATCCATCTGCCAAATCTCATAGTCATAGTAAGCGGCTATGGCTATAAGAATCCTAATAGCCCTAATGTCAGCTACAGGAGAAAAAGTCTCCTCATAGTCAACACCAAATGTTTGAGTATAGCCTTTAGCTACCAAACGGGCCTTATAGGTGTGTACAATGCCATCCATATCAGTCTTTTTCTTGTAGAGCCATTTACTCCCAACTAGTTTGGCACCCGGAGGCAGCTCTACTTCTTCCCAGACTTCATTGTCTCTCATGGATTGCATTTCCCCATTCATAGCAACCTGCTATTTTTCCTTTTCAGGACTATTCATGGCAGCCCTATAACTAGTAGGTTCATCAAGATCCCCTAGTACAGTTTCCTCACACTCTACGTTAAGACATAGACGTTCAGGAGCTTTCACAGGTCTAGTTGACCTACGAATGAGAACCACTTCAACTTCAGGTGGAGGACCTAAACTTTCAGGTTCCACAGGAAGTTGACTAGTGTTTTCAGAAGGTGCTACATCTTCATGATCGTCTTCCAGATCATATACTCTCCCACTGAATTCTTGAGATATGAGCTCCTTTTCCAAGAAGTCTCCATACCTTGCAACAAAACTTTGTTTTCAGGTGGGTAATAAAAGTAGTAACCCATAGTTTCCTTTGGGTATCCTACGAAGATGCACTTTATAGATCTTTGTTGGAGTTTGTCTGCTGAGTCACATTTAACATACGCCTCACAACCCCAGACCTTCAGATAAGACAAGTTAGGAGCTTTTCCAGTCCATAACTCATATGGCGTCTTATCCACCTTCTTTGTTGGAACCATATTAAGAATGCGAACCGCAGATTCTAAGGCATAATCCCAAAACGAAAAAGGAAGAGTTGTTAGATTAAACATAGATCGTATCATATCTTGCAATGTACGATTCCTTCTTTCAGATACACCATTTTGTTGTGGAGTATATGGAGAAGTAAGGTGCTGGACAATTCCCTCCTTAGCTAAGTAATCTATAAACTCTTGACTCAGGTATTCACCACCTCTATCGGATCGAAGTGCTTTAATCTTCTTTCCAAGTTGCAACTCTACTTCTGCTTTAAACACTTTGAATGTTTCAAATACCTCATGCTTATGTTTAAGTAAATAAACATAACCATAACGACTATAATCATCCGTAAATGTTAAGAAGTAGCCAACACCTCTCCTTGACACATGTCTAAGTGGTCCATACACATCTGTGTGAATAAGACCAAGTAGATCATTATCCCTTTCAATCCTATTCTTAAAGGGTTTCTTTGTCATCTTCCCAGCAATACAAGATTCGCACTTATCAAATGATTCATCATTGATCTTATCTAAAAGCCCATCATGTTGCAGCTTTTCCATGCGAGCCTTGCCAATGTGAGCAAGTCGACAATGCCAAAGATAAGACGAATACAGACCTTTCTTGATTCTCTTATTGATGCTATACATTGAATTATTTTTACCAAAAGCATTATCATTATTATTCATATCAATTTCAAAAATACCATTCACAGCAATAGCATTAAAATAAAAAACACCATTATAAGAAACTGAAATTCCATTGCTAGAAATAGTATGATCAAAACCAAGGTTCAACAAACATGAAAATGAAATTACACCTCTAACAATTGACGGTGCATAATGACAATTATTTAAAGATAGTTCAAGGCCCGAAGGCAACACTAAATTAAATACGCCTATATCTTCAACTTCTGCATGTGCTCCGTTACCCACGTGCAAGAATTGTTGTCCATAGGCAAGCTTCTTCTCAACTCTAAACCCCTGCAAGGTATTGCAAATATGAATGCCACATCTCGTATCATATACCCATGAATTCAATTTAGGAGTAAGAGTGAATAATTCAATCATAAAGAACGCACCTGATGAACTGGGGTTACCAGCTTCATTACCCTGCTTCTTCTGTCGCAAGTCATGAATGTAGAGAGGACAATTGCGCTTCCAATGGCCCTTTTCATGACAGTGGTGACAAGCCTGATCCTTCTTGTTTGGAGGATTCACCTTGTTCTGCTTAGGCTGATGTTGCTTCATCTTGGGCTGTGGTTGATAGGCCATGACCTGCTTGCCTTTATCACCTTTCCCTTTGCCTTTGTTCACATGCGATTTCTTCTGGATTCTCCCCCCATGGATCGCCAACACTTGCGGGGTAGGAGCCTTGACCTTGGCTGGTAGACTTTTCTCATAATCAACAAGCAATGCGAGTAATTCTGAGACTGTCTTCCCCGAGCAATGCATGTTGAAGTTCTGCACAAAACCAGCAAAGTCCTTGTTAAGGGACCTGTTGATCAAGTGCACTTGCACATTGTCGGGGTAACCAAATCCAATTCTGTGAAGTTGATCAAAGTGTTCTCTCATCTCATTCACATAATCTTCAACTGGTTTACCATCACCATGCTTGCAGCTGTGTAGTTTGTCAAGAGACTCATACAATTCAACTGCAGGAGACTTTTCATAAGACTTTTGAAGTTCATCAAGCATGTCTTTAGGAAAGTAGTACTCAAACTTCTTTTGTAACTGAGCATTCATACTAGTGAGCATTAAACAAGCAACCTCATTGTATCTAGCATGCTCAAGTCTCCAAGCTTCCTTAACTGCATCTGATTCAGTTGCAGCAGGTTCTGCTTCACATTCAGTGGTCAAGTAATTGAGTTTTCCGGTCGCCCTCAAGACAATTCTGAGCGAACGGTACCAATCATTGAAATTCTTTCCAGTCAGTTTTTCCCTTTCAAGATGACTCTTGAAAGCAGAAATCACAGATGGGTTATCGGGTTGAGCCATATCTACAGATAAAAGTTCAAACATTAGTATTTTCGATAATTAATATCTTCAAGAAAATATAATACCCAAAGGCTATATTCATATAACCAACTAATTTTCTTGAAAATCTAGGATCCAACTTTACATAGTTCCACCACATCAGTTGATCTGCTAGTGGTGAAAGTACAAAAGATGGTAATCTGTCGAACAATAATTGGCAAACAAAATTTCCAATTCCTAGACCATTATGGGATTTACATCAAATTGATTCATCAATTTGCCTTGTAAGCATGTTTCATCCCATCTCATGCCTTAAGTTCTAGGTCTCACGCACAACTTAATTAAGTCGTCTACCTTAGAAACTATAAAATTACTATCTATGGTCTCACGCATTAACAGAATTTTACCTTGTTATAATAATTTAGCCTAGGTCTCACGTTTACTAAATTAGAATTCCAAGTGTTCCTTATAGATAGATGGCATGTAACTTAAATTTTAGGGTATTTTATTTTGATGTGTCAATCAAAATATGTATAAAGATGCATGCACTCATCTTTATAGCATAAGTTTTCAAAACCTTTTTATAACCAATTCGTAAGATTAATACACAAAGTTTTACTTGAGGTAAAATACCTTAAGATGACTTTCTACAAGAATGATTTTTAAAAGAAAATCGTTTAAGACGTATTCGTAAGTATGATAACCAAGGCAGACTCTAAGGCTCTTTCCCAAGCATTCATACCACGACTATGAATTTTGTCTTAAAGGAGTTACTTTTAAAAACATGTTGTACAAAACATCAATCAAGCAAAAGTTTATGGATTCAATCTTAAAACATGTAATAAAGTGTGAATCTTGCTAGTCTCGCCTTGGAGCGAATTACCGTGCGAAGCGAACCGTTGTTGGCACATAAGACACCGCAAGATTTAATCTTTATCACTTAAAGTTTCACCATTATTAGTCCATATTATTTTCTTTATGAAAAATTACCCTTTTTATTGCTTACATCATGTCAAACAAATAAGAAACAATAAAACAAGTAATTCAAGACAAATCAACAACTAATAATAATAACAATTATAAAAGGTGAAACAATTAGCCACATGCTATCCTTTTAGAAAAGATCCTAACAAAATCAATTCTAGGTTTTATATGCATATAATTAACTAGGGCCTTCACCTCTTAATGGAAGTGAGCCACATACATTGACAAGTCAATTGCGTAGGCCAAAGCTAATCACATACCACATAGCACATAATTGATTTTAATATATATATATATATATTGGGATATATATATATATATATATATATATATATATATATATATATATATATATATACTAGATTTCTAAGCCCGCCCGATGGGCGGGCATGACTTATAATTTTTCTTTTGATGGTGTTGCTTAACAGAATTTCATTTTTAAGGATGGGTGCTTAATTATTATTTTGATGATAATGGCTGGATAAGTGGACATGTAGAAAATTGGCCCGTCCAATGGACTGGCTAGACTTATGAATATTGTTGAAAAAATTAAGTTAACGGAAAATAAGATATAAACGTACCAATTTTTATATTGAATGCACTGGGCGAGCATGACTTATGAATATCGTTGTCATATTTGTGTAGAGAGAATTTGTCTATAGAGAAATAAGGATGCTAAGTAATCGTTATATAAACCCGTTTGTTGAAGCTAATGCTAGGAACACAGCCAAATTCAAATGAATGTGAGCCACAAGAATATTTGAACTTTTTCTTTCTTGGAACTAAGTATACCATCTCAAGGAACACAAGCAACTTCAAATGGGAAAGTATCGATTGCGCCCAATTTCCCCTCAAGTACATCCTCTTCACTATAAACCATAATCTTGAATGTTGTTCTTTTTTCCTTCTTCAAGACATACAATTTTTATTGATTATCTAGGCACATCGTATAGCAAGCCAACGTCTTATGGTCTGTAAATTCAAAAGGAATGATAACTGATGATGAGTGTATGATATTGCGTTAGGAAAACATCAAGCAACGTTCATTAAAAGGCATGCCAGACACTGAATTTCCAATGGGTGTGCATCTGCCTCATCATACTTGGGCTCACAAAGGGTCTGCTCCAACTCAGAAGGTAACTTTTTAATCATTCAAACAAAAAAAAGGTTGACTTTTGATATGTATAATATTAGATTTTATTACAAATTCAATGCATAGGATCCTTTTATTACAGTATTTTTAATACGCTTCGATAAAGTTGTTAACTCTATCTTAACTTGCTGATAGTTTTACACACTTATCAGTAAGCTCTTAGGTTTTTCTCTACCCTAAAATGCATCAAAATGTTACAGTTTTACTCACAACAACAAAAATCAAACCTTATATATCTATATTGCAATCAAGGTTGTTTAGTTAAGTGTGTAAAACTTCAGTTTGTTTCTTTCCCATACCTGTTACTTTTCGTCCCGATTGACACTCAAGATGGAAAACCTCTTGAAGTTTTCTCATCTCTGACTTAGTGATGGTATCGGATACTTTGTATGCTTCTTGCACTAATTTTGTGCCTCTCTTTCATTGTCATAGTCTTGTCTGCTCACATGTATCTTATGGCAGCCCTTTGTATCCCTGCCAACCAACCAAACACACCCAAAAGTTATGGACTCTAAATAAGGATGATAGAAATCATGTACCTATATGCACCGCCAAAAAATGAATAATGACCGATGAGAATACACCTATAAAAAGCATAATAACCTGTACATATAAAGCAAGACTATTGAGATTTTAACTAAACTGATTTGGTTAATTCCATATGTAGTGGATATCATTTTCACATGAAAGTCAGGTTGGGAATCCAAACACATAAATATATAAAACTGAAAACCCCAAGAGATAGTGAATGCATTAATATCTTACACTCAAGCTAATGTACAAATTATAAGCTATCAATAACGAAAGTCGTCCTCAAAAACTAATTATAATTGGACTCCCCACAGATGTTGTAGTCAGCAAGGGTATTGATTTTGTTATTGATATTCATTCCAATAAAATGGGTTGATGTCTTCACGTATTATCTTAACGGGTCAATGAGTAAACGGAAATAGTTTAGCTATAACGTAATGTAATGAACTGAAGAGATGTTGAATGCATTAATATCTTACGCTCAAGCCAATGTGACATGGTACTTGAAGTTGAAGGGTCTCAGGTTGAGTGAGAAAGACCATCTTGTTTTTAGAACATGGATTGGTTTTGTGGGTAGAGTTGCTGCCATCACCTTCCGAAGTGGTAATACCAACAATTTGAGCAGAAACTGATCATATATATAGTGGATTCTGGCGATAACCGAAGAAGTGTATCAAGAAAGCCTGAATGCTACATGAAATCATGTCCTGAATGTCAAACAGCGTTGGAGCATTTCCTGTCAAGTTGTGTTAGTTGGTTAAAATCATGTTTGTCAAATGACTTAAATCAAGTTATGTATTATGAATAATGCCCCAAAAGCATCAAAAAAATAATCAGATTAAAATGTAAATGGGTCAAATAGGTTATACGGGTCAAAAGTCATGCAAAAACATTTAAAACATGATATTTGAACAAAAGTGTTTTACCTTTATTTCATGACCTCACAGCCGTTTCAATTTCAGATTTTTAGCAGGCACCTGCAATAGGAACAAAATGTATAAATAAGATTTATTAGTCAAATATGAATGATCAAACGCATAGCTGGACTATGATCATATGCAAAATGTCACCCATCATAAACACATATTGAATACAATGCTACTACTGTTATATGTTTTTATTTATTTAGCTACTATGGATGTAATGTTGTTACCTAAACTATAGGCAGAATAGACAAACCGAGAAATCTCTCCTTGTCTACTCTCATTTTCAAATTGATCCAAGGATAACTGCCTTACCAACAAACCAAGGTTTCCTACACTTTTCTTGAGTAACCATGAACTGCAACATACAAACACCCTGATTCTTTAACCAAAAAACGACTCTAATACTTTACTTTTAAGGTTGAGAATGCATACAGATGTTGGGTGAAGTCTAACGTCCCGAAAACCACCAATCTATCCTTAACACTCCTTTGATTTTCAAAAGCTCAGTCCGATTATCAAGCAACCTTTGATGTTGCAACTTCTCATCCAGAGTTTAGCAACCTAAAGGACCATGAGTTTTCAGATTTTGTTGGTTAGACACCTCTCATCTGTTGGTTTTATTAATACCAATAAGAATATTAAGAAGTTTATTATGACTAAGTAAATGATATCATATATATTACCCTTGATCATCATTATGGTCACTTGTAAGGTTATTGAGTACCTATGATTAATCTGAACCGGTTCCAACTCCAGTACCCCATTTTCTTCTTCTTTCACTTTCGCAAGGGGCGAAAAGAACTGGAAAAATAATTAGGCAAAGGGTTAATTGCATACCAATTTGATTTATTAATAATAATAAAAAAAAATCTTCACACCATACCTGATGCATTGAGATGAAGACTATAGAAATTCCTAACATAAAATTTATAGTCAAACAAAGCTGTAGATGCAAAGCCTGTTTCAACAATACTTGTATCATCTGCTCAGGAATATTATATGTTGAACAATCATAATAATGTACACGTACAATAAAAGAAAAGTACGTACCTTATCACTAAGCAGCCTCAACTGTTTCATCATTCAAGGACAAAAAAAAAAAAAAAAAAAAAAAAAAAAAAAAAAAAAAAAAAAAAAACCATTGGATATATACAATAATCAATAAACATACCTCATGATGCCATGTATCATTGCGTGATTAAAGAGATTACCTGCAAGAAAAGCAAAAGAAACAAATATATTATAACATGCCATGTATCATAACGTGATTGAATAGATCAGGGTTCTGTGGAGACCATGTAACCTACAAAAAATCAAGCCAACTGCAAAAAAAAGAAAACATTAGTGTTTTCTGTGATGTCATGATCAGAGTGATCCAACATGTCGATTTTAGCTTCCATTCCTACATCAAAAAAGTGTGATGAGATAAAAAAACCCTAATGAAGAAAATATGAAGGAGGCGAATCATTCAAGGAATAGATATCAGAATCAATACACGAATTTGTAATGGTAAACATGATTACGTGAACCACCATGTATTGTTACGGTGATTGGACAGATTTAGGGTTTTGTGGAGACCATGCAGAGAATATGAGATGGGAGGTCGATGTTTTATTATAATATGAGTTTAGGGTTTCTGATAAACAATACATATTAAAAAAGAGGCGTAGGAATATATATGCTATATAATTTACAGGTTTATGAATATCTATTAGGGCTACATAATTTTAAAAGAGATATTTACTTGTTATCGTATATAGATTATTAGTTACAAAATA
The DNA here is from genome assembly GCA_021014915.2 of Artemisia tridentata subsp. tridentata. Classification (NCBI taxonomy): domain Eukaryota; kingdom Viridiplantae; phylum Streptophyta; class Magnoliopsida; order Asterales; family Asteraceae; genus Artemisia; species Artemisia tridentata. Next base: position 337,098,392 of record CP139506.1, read on the forward strand.
TCAACAAAAACATGTGGTGGCTCAGTGGTTAAGATACCACATAATATCTTCATGGTCTTGAGTTCGAACCATGTAGCTGATTTTTTGAATTTACAGCCGAATTTTACATTAAAAAAATAACAATATAATTTTATGCATAATCTATTCATTAAATATAGCTTAACAATATCAATTATTTAAGCATGACATATTTAGTTTGTATTGTAAATCACAAAAACTGGGTTGGTCTAGTGGTTGAAGCATTATTATGTGGATTAAATGACCCAGGTTCAATTCTTGCCAATGTCAAATTTTTAATTAATCTGAATTTTAATTGACTAAAATAATGCTTAGGTGGCACAGTTTATGATTATGTGGCATTTAAATGATTATGTGGCATTGAGGTGGCATTGAGGTGGCATTTATGTGGCATTATCTACGTGTAACGCCTCCTGTTATATATAATGTAGAGATATATATATATTGGGGTCTTCCCCAATTTTAGATCTATCTAAACATGTGACAATTATAAACAATTAATAGATCCATGACTATCATGCATGATTCGTCACGGATTAAAGCATAAAAATTACCACATAGGTCACACGATACGTTCAAATAACCGGTTAAAGACCTAGGGTTTCTAATGATTACAAGTTAATCAAAGAAAACCACAAAACCCTAATTAGGGTTTCATGGAAAATCGACCCCCCCCCAAAATTAGGGTTAGGGTTTCGAAATTTTTCAAAAAAAAAAAAATTAAGAAAGAAAAACCCTAGATCAAAACATGTATCTAAAACATTAAAGATCCGATTTTTATTACATTTTAGTAATCAATTACATGTTATACATGGCTCTGATACCACTGTTATAATATGACAATCAAAGAACACAAATATGCGAAAGCTAGGATCAAGTATAACACATACAAAGATTAACTAAAACATAAATAGTAACGTACCCGATGCACTTCAATAAATCTTGATCTTGTATAAAATAAGATCTTTGATAAACCCCTTACCGTTTTGTTTATCGATCTCTTGATAATAACTAAATTGAATTATTACCTCGTTCTTGTACACACAAACTACCAACGAATAAAAGAGATTGCAAGATCTAAACACTTATAATTTTATTAAAACAAAATCGACCCAAAAACCCTTAGGGTTGTTTGTGCCGATCGGCTAGGAAGAAAAGAAGGAGAGGAAAAGCTTTAGGGTTTGTGTGTGTGCACAAAAGATATGAAAGCTTTACCCTAGACCTTGTATATATACTAGAGAAATCTTGGAGGACAAGTTTGAGTTGGGTTGGGTCTCCCCTTGCCCCTTGTCGACCGGCCTAGGAGTCCAAGGAGGTGTTCCAGAACCTTCTTGACTCCTAGTTACACTCTAGTCCTTTTCCTTCATTACTAACGATAGTTAGTCCATACAGTTATCTACTAATGACCATTAAGTCCCTCAAGTGTTTAATTAATTATATATACACGATACATATAACATATATATAATTAATATACTTTTATTCTTGTTTGTAATGTGTGCAATCCCGAGGTCTCGGGTTCGATACTAGACATTTACTTATTAATGTTTATACGTAACATTTAACATAGTTTGTGGCTGGGTTACAATATTTTTTTTCCATTTTACTATAAAACAAATCACAAACAATAATCAAACTCTGAAACAACTTGCAAAAAAGTTTAATACTAATGCTTCAAAATAAAAATTCTTGAAAAATGTAATTTCGAAAACAAATGATCTCATGCAGAATCAAATTATGAGACTTACGATTAAGATAACAGAAGCACTATACGTTCCAAAGTCTCACCTTCATCTGTACATCGGCACAATTGTTCCAACAATATGTCTCTCATGTACGATCCATTGGTGATTATCTTGCCCACATGACCACATCACTGTTTCCAACAATATGTCTCTCATAATTCTTACTTCATTCTACTCAACCCCTGCATGATAAATTTCAGTCAAAAGTATTAAAAAAAGTTCCAAACATAAGACAAACATAAACAAAAGTTTAAACATAAACAAAATTATCATAACATGATGCATACTTAACTAACTAATATCCTAATCAACTCATGATAGACTAAATCCGGTTTAAGTTAACGTTTTGGCCTGCTTCCAGCGCTTCTACTATTAGAAACTGACCCGAACCTATTCTTTTGTAGCACCCCAGTTGGAGACAATGTCATTTGCTGGCTACTTTCCCAACCATCTGTCATTAAGTTAGTATAATGATCATTAGCCACACCATTAACTACCAACTGATAATATAGATCTAAACTATAAAAGCCTAAACCAACTAAAAATAAACGCACCAAACACCAAAATGCTATATAGTGATAACCATACTATTTATATTATGGTCAACTGTTTGGTCACAAAATGAAAAGAAGAACATAAAAAATAACAGTAGAAAATATATATGAAGGAAACAATTACCTTAATCACTGACAAAATCCACATCTTCAAACATCTACACATCAAAACACACAACCAACAAATTAGCAAAACCAATCACAAACAATGGGAGCACCAAAAGCTTCATTGTTGTGCCTTATTTTTAGTTGCATGAGCATGAATACATGAACACCAAACACTTCATCTCCACCCGCATTATTACACTATAATAAAGGCTCATAATACACCATGAATACATGAACACCAAACACTTCATCTCCTATGTACTTATCCTTATGCATGACTATTAAATCAATGTACTAACACATGAAGCCTCTACATTTCACTTTCAATTCATGAGCCATTTATTATGAACACTTTGCATTTATAAGACTACTTAGACTTTTAGTATACGAGTAATTCAGACCCGTGCGTTGCACACGGGCTCTATCTAATTGGTCATAGTGTAATGTGCAATAATTTTTTTCGTTATTAGACTTTTGTAAGTATGGCCTTAGTTGTTTGGTAAATTTTATATTTAAACTTTTTACGACATATTAGTAGTTATTTATAAAGTTTAAATTTTGTATCTATTCTCAAGATTGTAACATTATATTTAAACTTTTTATGACATATTAGTAGTTATTTATAAAGTTTAGATTTTGTATTTATTCTCAAAATCGTAACATCCCTATATTTTGATATAAAACTAAAGATAACTTATAACATAACTTTTTTTTATGATCTAATTGGTCCTAGTGTAATGTGCAGTAATTTTTTTCGTTATTAGACTTTTGTACGTATGGCCTTAGTTGATCGGTAAATTTTATATTTAAACTTTTTATTACATATTAGTAGTTATTTATAAAGTTTATATTTTGTATTTATTATCAAGATTGTTACATTATATTTAAAGTTTTTTATGACATATTAGTAGTTAGTTATAAAGTTTAGATTTTGTATTTATTCTCAAAATTCTAACATCCCTATATTTTAATATAAAACTAATATGTAATCTTCGGCACTTATTTTCGTCATTATATATCTAAGTTGTGATTGTATCACACATTTTCTAATCATGGCACACATTTAAAATAGTTTATTGACATGTAAGCTTCGGCACTTATTTTCATCATTATATATCTAAATTGTGATTGTATCACACCTTTTCTAAGCATGCCACACATTTAAAATAGTTTATTGACAATAAGTTCCTAAGTTGTGATGTTACCACAACTTTTGTTGGTCAATAAGTTCCTAAGTTGTGATGTTACCACAACTTTTGTTAGCATGGCATGAAAAATGTTGGTGCCTTTATTTCTGTCAGTTTTAATTGGGGTCGAGTCAAAAACTATGTTTGCCACTAATTTTCATCATAAACAACTTGGGTTGCCTTAGGACCCGTGCGAAAATAATTGTGTAAATTGTCGGGTTGTTAGTATGATGGTGAGACCTAAATATACAACAATAGTTTATTGACATTAAAAGAGTATATGTGAAGAGACTTTTTTCAAGATGTTATATTGAAAAGAGTCTCTTCACATGTGATTTTTTTAATATGTATAAGTTACATAAATTATTTTAAATATGAAGCGATGACATTAATGTTGGAGACCTTATATATTCATCCCCGTGCGATGCACACAGGTTTGGACTGCCTCAGGACCTATGCAATGCACACATGTTGGATCTAATTGTATTTTTCGTAATGTTCGGGACTAATTTTCGGTTCATGTTTGAAACTCTCATTTTTTGTGAAAGACGGACTTCGTTGTTCAAATAAATGACATTATTAAAAGCGAACTATAAAATAAAATTCCTTTTTAACAAAACTATAAAAAACATAAAACATTAAAGTAATTAGTATATTCAAGAGTATAAATTATAACTCGTATAATAAAAATCAGATCCAATGATCCAAGTCCGAATCATAAACTCGCTCCAATCAATCAATAGACCCGACATTAGACATTTAACTAAACACAATTTTCTTCTCCTTTATATACTTATTCGATTTAGAAGATTCTCATTGTTAAGATGATAGTGTGAAGATATTTTTATTATATTTTTATTATATACTACCATTTTCAATATGTAACATCGACATAATTTACACAGTCATATCAAATATCAAAGTCACGCAATATTCCAAAACGTTTAATTAAGAAAGTGACATTAACACACCGCAAGACAAAAAACTACATTAAGAGCAAAAATATTAAAATGCACCAACAAAGTGTAGTAATAATTATTGACTAAAAATTGAATGCTCGTCACATTATTTTCAATAAACTTACTTGCTAACGAATCAATAGTATTAGCCCGTTTATCGGTATTACATGAAGTAAAATATTGCATGTTTAATTTGTAACGTACTATTAATATGAATGCTAAGTATTCATTCTACCGGTGGCCGTGGCGTTGTTCTTGTTGTTGTTTTTGTCTTTGTTGTTGTTGTTCATTGGCCTTTTGCATGTTTTCTTCTTGACACAATTTTTGTGACTTCTCGGTCTCTTTCTTTAATGCTTCTTGACGCGCTGCAAAAAAACAATTAGACATAGTTGATCGTTAGTAACTTAAATATAGTTAATCAATATATTGCATTTTCGAGCAAACTGAAAATGTTCGTGCATGTTCCACTTAATTGATAAGACAACGATGTGTAGGATCTCTTAAACCATTAGAGAAGATGATGTTACTACCAAACCTCTTAAGCACCATCTTTATGTCCTACATTGTTACACACACAAAACACACGTGAAATTTACATAAAACAATATAAATCAATATGCTAAATAAGTAAGACGATATGATGCTTACTTACTATCATAATAAGTTGTAGCCCAATGTGCACGCGGTGTGGGGGAAGTTGTGGTTTGTTGTGTGTGATTTTTGACACATTATATAGTTGATAAAATATTTGTAACTCATGGACGGGAATGTAAAAAGACTAACCACTATTAATTGAGATGTTTGAGTTTCTTGAAATCAATGTACACATACTAATTGAGATGTTTGAGTTGCTTGGAATCAATGTTGAAGGCTTCATATGATAGAATCAATTCTTGGGACATTTATTATGACCCCTTTACATTTATAAGGCTACTTAAGCTTTATATAATACGAGGCATGCAGAACCCGTGCTACGCACAGGCTTTTAATCTAATTGTTAATTGCGCGTATTGTTTTTGTGTATTGTCGAGTGAATTTGTATTTTTAGTTTAGTATGTTGTATGAAACATTTTTATTTTGTTGTTTAAAAATATAAAAATGGTTGATATTGTTTTGGTTTTTTGGTCTTTATATTTTCTAAATGGGGTTGTCGTTATTAAATTGTCATACGCTTGATGTAATTTCCTTTGATTGTTTTGGCCTATTACGTAACCCAACAATAATTTTGCGTTGTATGATTTTTGCATGGTAATACGAAGCACACTGGCTTTTTCTTATTTGTTATAGTGTAATTTGCGTTAATTATTTTTTTTATTAGGTTCGTAAGTTATGATTGTATTACATCTGTTGTAAGTATGCCATTAGTTGTTTGGTGATTTTTATATTTAATATTTTTATAACATATTAGTATTTATTTATAAAGTTTATGATTAAAAACTAAAGTTAGCTTCATCTCATTTTATTGTACAACTAATTTCATTGGAAATTAACATTGAAGTCTAACTAATATTAATAAATTTTATCAATAAACTCAATTCCAAATAGCTAACCAAATGAATATTAATTAATACACTATTAATAATTCCTAAAACCTTTTGGACTCCACTATTATGTCTTAAACTTAATTTTTTTAATTTACAAATGGGTTCGAGCAAAAATTATGTACTTTTCATTTTATATTCATTATTCAAGTTGCATGCTTACATATACTAATCACGCTAAAAAATATCATTTAACCATTTAAATGTTGCTTTACATATATGCTCGTGCACATTTTCTTGAATCAATTCACACATGTGAGCTACATCAATAGAAAACACACATAAATTACTTGTATATGAAAATGCATTAACATAATACATATATCTATATATATTGCATTAGGTTAAATTATCAATTATTCTTGCAACCTTTTCAACTTCATCTCAATCAATAACCAACTTTTAATTCTCTACTAATTACTAAATATCATGTGATCAATTCCGGCAAGCCTTGCACTTCCATCTTGATGTTGTATATACTTCACATTAAATGCACTGGTTTTGTTTTTCGATAAAAGTTTGAACTTTTGCTTATGTTTAAAACTCAACTTTTTTATTTGATATTATAATTTACAAATGGCTTTAAGTCAAAATTATGTATTTTTTCCTTTCTATTCGTTACTCAATGTGATATTTTTAATATGTTGTATTTTGCTATTATGGCAAACTCATTTAATGGGCGTCAATATTGGTTTCTTACTAATGATTCTACATATAGAAAAAGAAAACACTTTGCGATGCGCTAACCTTCTTCTTTTCAATAATAATTCAATTGCACACAATAAATTCATTCTAATATTTCTCAAAGAGCATTCGAAAGCAACTACTTACATAAACTAATCACACTAAAAAGTATCATTTAACCATTTAAATGTTGCTTTACATACATGCTCGTGTACATTTTCTTGAATCAATTCGCACATGTGAGCTACATCAATAGAAAACGCACATAAATTACTTGTATATGAAAATGCATTAACATAATACATATATCTATATATATGCTTATCTATAACGATCACCTAAATATGTATGAAACAAAGAAAATAGTTGGTATCCCAGTCTTTGGTTCCATTTATCTGAGCATGCATTATCTTGTGTGAGTTGCATGGTACCTGCGTATGATAACTAAATTAAGAAAAAAAGAAGGCCGGGTTAATTACAAAGATCTAAAAGATGTGTGAATCATGTCCTAAATGTTGCAAAAGAGAATTTACATACCGCTACCAACAATCAAAGATCTAAAAGATGTGTGAATCTGTACATACTAAATGTGATTTTGGCTGGTTTATATAGGCATGAATTAGGTTATATCATTAATTATTCTTGCAACCTTTCGCAACCCTTGCATTTCATCTAGCCGAATTTAATTCTATACTAAATGCCATGTGATCAATTCGGGCAACCCTTGCACTTCATCTCCTTTCATGATTGTATAGTTATTATGAGGTTGCATTGAATTTCGAGTATTAGCTATCTTGTACTATATGCAATGGGACTCCATCTTGAGTATCTTGATTACTCCACATTAAAATGAATTCGATACAAAAAATGGAGCCTAAGATTACCCCTTCCCACTAATTACGACACATTCTCACTTTCATGTCCCTACAAACATTCCAAAACTCATCTTTTCATTAATAACAACATCAAATTTTATACATATTTGTAAGATCAAAATTAAAACAAATAAAAAAGAACTTTATCACACTATAAGAAAAAATATGGAAAAACTATTGACTGAAAAATATGATCATGTCAATATCTATTTCAAAACTATTTATCTAATTAGCAAGCTTGTTAATTCACAGATCTTGAGCCATAAAAACAGATGGGGTACATACCAAGGTTACGGTTATTGATGCCAATGAGTTCAATGCCATCAATTGCTAGCATGCGATCCATTTCATTCTCATCATGTGCCTAGAAACAAAAAGTAGAGATCAAAAGGAAATTGGTTAGTTGGTGTTGCACTGAATTTACACACAAACAATAATAAACTAACAACAAACATGTGATTCATAAAAAATCATCAAACTACACACAAATTAAAGTTTCACACACACACACACACACACACACACATCAGTAACAAAGACCAAATGGTGTTATTTATAGTATTCAATGATGGTGGTTCAAGGGTTTGTACATTTATTTGAAGGCAAATGAAAGGAGCAAATGATTAAATGAAAATAAAGGCTAGCAACACTTCGTATGGTTTCAATCATTTACATTTGAAACACTAAATATAGCTCATATGTACTTACCACTTAAGCATGAACATTAAATCAAGGTACTTACGCATGAAGCCTCCGCATAATGAAACTCTATTTTCTGTATTTAATTCCGAGCATTAGGTAACTTGTACTCTATGCAATCTTGACGCCTCCACAATAAATTAGAGGGCCTAATCTTATAGTATTATATAAGATAAGATAAGATTATGTATGATCACTAGAGAGAACTTTAAATGCTTCATACACACTTTTAAATCGAAATTGTGATCATCATCTTTATAAATCAAGGTGTTCTTTTCACATCATGTGACCTTATAAACATGAGTGTCGTTTATCCATATAAGGATAGTTAGCATCTTTCTTTAGTTTTCATGATGCACACATATTGAATCCTTTAGATGTTCAAATCATAAGCTAAGACAAAATCTGTCTTTTTTTGTTTCAAATTCAACTTCTATGCATTTTGCCTTTATAATCATAAATCAAACTGCATAAAACATAAACAACATTCAAATCTAGATCTCTTTATAAATATTCATAGCCAAACAAAATTCTTTATTTGGCACAATACTATACACTAAGGCAATTATTAAACGTATGCCAAAAACATGATTAATTCAATACAATCAAGTAGTGTTCTCGAGAACTTCTCTTATATGCTTTAAGCATTAAAAATCACTAGCATGCTTCATGCATTTTATATCCTATAATAAAATCTCATATGAGCTCTATTCATTTATCTTTTAGACGCATATCAATTATTTTACACATTGCCAGACTTATACAATATTAAAATACATTATTGGATCCACCACATGTGAACATGTATCTGCATGATCATTTACAAGTATTTGAGAAAATATATGAGTGCCATCACTTGTACCTTATGCATAATTTCATTTCATTTTCTCATAAAAACTGATGCATATCCAATAAGTTTATATATTCATATGTACGGAATTCAAGTCCCAGTAATCATGTCTCATCACAAGAGACTTCAATCATTCATTATTTACTTGCGCCATTAAATTTTGGCCATTCATAAATCTAAGATCCTCACATAATCATTATCATGCGCATTATCATATATAGCTATCGATGTCGAATAATTTCTTTTCGATTCCATACTTTACTAGATATTATATATCATTTATTGAGATCTCATAGTTTTTCATGTACCCGAGGTTTTTCAATAACCTTCATGTCTAGTGTCTCTTGACTATTATGGGGTCTTATTACCTCGGTTTGACCATCTTCATTTTCTTGCTCCATTTTATCTAATCATTCGAGGACTTATATTTGGAATCGTTTTGCCTATCACACTGCAGCCGTGCCATAGACTTACTACCATTCATTGATTGTACTTTTGGGATACACATTTTAATTAGAGCATTAGCAGCATTTATATTATCTAGTCACATATTTTAGGTCACAAACTGATGCAGGTTTTACTCACCAGGTTTTACTATTTATAAAGTCTCGTTTTTACCCTAGGTCTACCTTAGGCACTAACGGACAGAGAATCCGGTCGTGTGTAGGCTAGTAATGGTAACTCCGAGGTCGTCCCTAGAGCTATGTGGTGCGGATTATATCTAAGTTTAATGTCACTAATTAAAACTGATTTTAAAGTATAATTGATTAATTAAGCAAAAGGAAATGAAATGAAATGAAAGTAAACAAACAAAAGCAATTAAATAAGAGGTTGTGAGCAATAAGAGAGAAGTGTGCTAACCTAATTACTCATCCTATATCGCTTGTAATCATGTTCCTATTAAACTAATCTCATGCTTTAGGTGGTGTGGAGATATATCGCTAGGTTCATATGGTCAAGTTCCCTAGCCTATCTCCCCCGAATCCTGCCAGGAACCACAGGCACTACACCATGCTAGTAAGCCGATGTACGGTAGATGGGTTTGAGTCATTAAGTGCCACTACATGCTAGACTTATCTTTTATGGCCCATTGTCACGATAATAGACCATACTTTAACTACTTAAGTTCCTCCACCCCGGAAAGTGGTCCTATGGTCAATTTGCACACAAGGTCCGTGGTTGGTTGTCATCCCAACCACATCCTCGCAACCCAACTACGCTGGGATCCTATGGTCAATTCCTCTAGCATACCAGGTATAACCGGGTGTTCTAAACTACCGCAATTAAAGGTTCGCAAGATAAACTAAGCATGCACACACGTAAAAGCATTAAGAAAAGTACGGAAACATAATCAAAGCAATAAAGGAATCATAATTAGGCTAGCACAATAGGTGCTTAGCCGATCATATTGAATTGAACACTCGAAATGATGTTTATACAAGACATGAATTCGAAATGTAAAAGTAAATATGAAATGCTAAAACTTATGGTGATTGAGGCGTGTTTTCCCCCTTGGAAAGGCTCCGTATACTGCTGTAGAAGGGCCTCCTAAAAGCTCCAACGATCTCTGACTTTGTGTGTGAGAAAGTTGTATGTCAAATGATCGAAATTAGGGTTGTATTCATAGGCCCGATCAGAGCTACGGCATAGTTGAGAGATGTGTTACGCCGTAGCTAGTGTAATCTTATCCAGATCTGATGGTTACGGCGTAGTTGATGAAGTGTTACGCCGTAACTCCAATATTAGGGTTTCTTCTATGTCGTAGTCCAAAAGTGTGTTACGTCGTAGCTCAAGTCTTGGATCTAGGATTAATCTCGTACACGTTGCTACGCTGTAGTTCCAAAGTAATGTTACAGCGTAGCCTCCTATTCGAAGGATTCTTTGAAGACTTGGATATGTTACGGCGTAGACCAGAGATTTCGTTACGCCGTAACTCTTGGTTTGCGTTGACTTTGGTTTGCATTGACTTTGGTCTTCTAATTTGGTTTGCCGTAGCTTCTTCCAGTATACTTAGATTTGTCTATCTTTGCATGTTCTTTCCAAATTCCTCGTCTCTTTAGCTCATATGCTCATTCGTAACCTGGATACAAAATATAAAGAAATCAAAGTATATATCCACAATATAAATAGAATAAATGAGCATAATAGGGGGAAATTGACACTTAAATATCAGCATTATTTGACGTCATCAAATATCCCCCCACTTGAACTCTACTTGCCCTCAAATAGACCTTATTAGAAGTATTCTCAAAAAGATATCCCCCAATATCACTCGAGAAATATGAATTTAAAAATATCCTATGCTAGAATTTCTCAAAGCCGAACACCTCACGAAAAGGGGAACAAACACTCACTCTCTCTATATTCTAAGTGTCAATTTTCGGGGTGATCACCCATTGCTCAGTCATAGTATGTATTCTATCATAGGCTTGGCAGTTACACAAAACTCCACCACTAGAGCTAAGGTCGAAACAACTCTCGAAGGCAACATTGGGTGAACACATATATGGTTAGGGGTGTAGTGTCGTTACTAACACACTACGGCAAAAGCGACAAAGAACATTGATGCATGACCGGAACGCCGGGCAAGACACCAATGCCTGCTCAAATCCTTCACCTAAGCATGATTCACGACTACGGGGTAGGAATCGACATGGGATTTCACAAAATGGGTGTAAAGTGAAAAACAAGCAAATAGTCTAAGCCTACAATTAAGTCATCACCATTTACCGTTTCCCCAAGGTCTAAACTTCAAAATACGTGAACTGGTCATAGCAAGTAAATGTGCCATTAGAGGACGTCATTGGGCACATAACTTGGTCTTCATGTTGGTGTAGAGATTATCACCAACTCATATCTTCAAATGTGACCGAAGTGGCCTCTTCGATACTAAATCTTGATGAGCTCATAACCAAGGTGCTATACAAGGGTGCACAGTTTATTTCAACTATCTACACACTGAATTTTTTTTTTTTTTTTTTTTTTTTTTTTTTTTTTTTTTATTGGAATCTTAATTACAATATATACATCCCTCCACTTGAGATGAACAATATATGAGGATTTGGGGGGTCTTCAAATGATCTTCAATAATTTGTCTTCGACGTAGGCGTGATTCCCGAATTCTTCCATTTAGACCTCGAACTAGGGCAAACAATGACTTCCCAATCATAAACTAAGACTACATGGTAGGCTAAGGTGTATTGGTGTATTGAAACAATATGTAAGAGTATGAAACGAAAGGAAAAGGCTCAAAAGGGTGTAGTTGGGGTATCTTGCACTAAAGATGAGTGCAACAAAAGGGTTTACATGGGGGTCGAGAAGTCGAGGTGACTAATCGATAAACACACACAAAAGGCTATTTGGGTGATAATCCTAAAACATTGCCTTCTAAAATTGTTCCTTCCAAATGTGTCTAGCACATTACTCGTCTATGGTCTCGAAATGATGTAAAAGCCAAGTTCTAAAGTCAACAAACTACCGGCACACTCAATATATAGGTGGATTTGGGTAAACAGGGTGAAACTGAATAGGCTAAACCTCACCATAAAAATACAGGGGTTAAATGTGCTCGGCTAAGGTCTATTCTAGTTCGGTTAAGAAAAACATGTCAAAAGTTTTAAAAATGGAAAAATTTTTCAAAATAAACTAGAAAATTGAGGACAAAATAAAGTTCAAGATAATTCTACTCTCGTCCCCCCACTTGAAATGTACAAAGTCCCTTTTGTGCTAAAAATTAAGTAAATGTGAAGAGAAGGTAGAATTAGAGCGAGAACTTCCCTGAAATTTGCTCCATAAATGAAAGAAGGATCACGAAAAATCATCGTGCCTTCGATTAGCTTCCATGAGCAAACTTCAAATCCTTGAAATCACGACACTACCACAAGCATAAATCCATAACAATAAAAACAAGAAAATCCTAACTCACTTTCGTAGGAATCACGGTTGCATTTAGCGTATGAAACAAGCCTTTTAAACCATTTGGTGTCCCAAGTGGACAAGTGTAGTCTCGTGAGGGTTTACAGGGAACACACCCACAAAGTTCATTTAGTTACTAATACATGTTTAGCATGTTTGAAAAATATTTTAAGGAATACACCTCAGAGAGGTGTTACGACGTAATTGTGGAAAAGTGTTACGCCGTAGTTGGTTAAAACCTGGAGCCTTCAGATGATAGGGAGGAATGTTACGGCGTAAGAAGCAGACCAAGCTACGCCGTAACTAGCAATCTGAGAGCATTAGTTTCTGAAGTAAACAAATATTCTCATTCCTCCATGCTCCAATTCCTGCAAAAATATAAAACAAACATACAAACCAACAAAAATAGAGAAAAAGAAGTAAAAGGATAATACGGGTTGTCTCCCATAAGAGCACTTTTGTTTATTAATGAGTCTTTAAGTTAGAATCATTCCCACGGTCATCACGTGGGAAGTTGGGCTATGACTCCCGACCTCTTATCTTTAGAAGTGGTTGGTCGATCCCAAACAGTTGGTGCCACATAAGGTGCTATCCTGAGCCGATTACCACTAAAGAAGTTAGCTTTGGCCCATTTTTTACGGTAATATATTTTATCCTAAGCGCCCACCTGAACTTCTCCAAATCTAACCTTTAACCAATTCCCAAATGATATTCCACGGTACCCAACTTTAGATCTTTTAGGCTCATTAAAACATGTCCACTCATATCTCTTGGCCACATCCCCGTAAATAAGTTCTCCACCATTGCATTTCTTTCGAAAGGGATCACATGTGGGCCAAGCTTGTGTAATCCCTTTTTCCATCATTAATGCTGGTTTACAAAAGTGAACGGTCGAGTCGATTTTTTATTAATAGCTAAAATTATTATGGTAATTCCGATACCACAATTTTCGATCGAAATCCGAATGTTCATAGCAGGACCAGATTCTTGCTTCTCTTTTTAATTGTCTTAACCTGATATATCCTCCCCCGTTACAAGAATTTAACCAAGGACAACATGAGGGCATACATAACTTTCCATTATTAGCAAAGGCTATAGGATCACAATAATGTCGTACCACAGTAACCGTTGTAGGACTTATATATCCCCAAGGTTCGAGTGGAGGGTCATCATCATCTACTTCCTCCTCAGATGTTTCTTCACTTTCCTCATTTGCATTGGGAACAACCTCGTGTGCATATTTTAGGCATAACGGAGTCATGTAATTGAATATGTCTTCTGAAACTCCAAGCGTGAATGGGGAAGTTTCTTTGTTCGCAATATTAGTCGTGCATGAACTAGCAACTTCCTTATCTTCATGCAACAACGCTTTTCTCATCTTGAATGTAATTCTTTCGTCATAAACCCCTAATGAAATTTCTTTCATAAAAAGGTCGATCTGGGCTCGTGCAGTAGCAAGGAAAGGTCTTCCAAGGATTATTTCTTCATTAGGAATGTTTACCATGTCAATGACAACAAAGTCCACAGGGAATAAAAATCGGTCAACCCTTACAATAACGTTGTCAAGAACACCAACTGGAGTGGCTGTAGTCATATTGGCCATCTCAATAACCAAATTTGTTTCTTTGAGGCTCGTCATTTTTAAAGATAGAAATAAGGACAATGGCATGAAATTAATGCTTAACCCCAAGTCTGCTAGAGCTGATAAACTGGATTTACCAATCAAGCATGGAAGGGCAAAACTCTCCACACTATCTTCTTTATTGGGTAACTGTAGCGGCGCTCCTTCTTGTTGTTTAATGTTGCCTTGCATATGGGAATTACCAATTGGTGCATAGTGAAAGTTATCCCCGGAATCATCCATCTCTTCCTTAGTGACAAGTGTCATGCATGTTCTGATAGACTTGGTTCTTTCCATCTTACGTTTGTGCATTTCGTCACTAAGCTTCCCAATCATAGCTTCAAGGTTTTTAAGAGATTCATCATGACTGACTAAGCTTTTATTGGTGCTCTCTTGAAATTTCATCAACCACTCATCTTGTTCTTTTTGTTTCTTGGTTGATTCTTCCAAATATTTGGCGATGGTTTACTCTAATTTTGGCCTTCTTTCACTGTAAGGGGTTTGGTTAAAATACCCAGGTGGCCCGACGCGATATCAATTGCTATTGTTCCCTTGAAAAGGTCTCTCATTTCCATACTTGAATTCTTCAACCTTTTTCCCTTCTTCTGTTAATGGGCAATCTTTTGCAAGGTGAGCTCCTTCACAAATATCACATCCAATTTGGATGGCATGCACATTTTCCTTGAGTTTCTTCATTTCCATGCCTAGATTCTCAAGTTTGTTTATAAGAGCATTCATTCCTTCCAACCATGCTCCATTACTTCTAGTGCTACCTCCATCGTGCCACTTTTGTGAGTGGTCGGCCATGTCTTGAATCACATCAAGGGCTTGGGCAGGAGTCATTCCCGGGATAGGTCCTTGGGAGTCGATCATCTGCCTCGTTGCAATGTTAATGCCCTTGTAAAATAGGTTTACCTTCTGTTGGCTGTTCAAGTCATGTGTCAGACACATGTATAAAAGATCATTGTACACGTCCTAAGCTTGGTACAATGTTTCGTCAGCTTCTTGTCTGAAATTATGAATCTCCTCTAATTGTTTTGCCGTCCTAGAAGGAGGGCAAAAGCGTTGTATGAAGTTCTTCTTAAGGAGATTCCAAGTGTTGATGGTTCCGGATGGCAACCTATCAACCCATCTTCTTGCGGCTCCAGTGAGTGTCATAGGGAATACTCGGAGCATGATTGCGTCATGAGAAACCCACGGAATATTAAAGAGGCTAGTAATGTAAAGCACATTCTCCACGTGCTCATAAGCATCTTCCGTCTTTAGTCCAACGAATAGTTTCTCTCTCAATTCCCTCATAAACTGCGGCTTAATCTCAAACTAAACATCCGCTCCAATCCTTGGCCTTACAAGGCCCAGTCCTTGCTCATCCCTAGTCATGGCAAGGTATTCTTCCAGAGTCAATGTATCAATATCGATTACTTCCATGATTCCTGAAACTTAAACAAAAATATGAGAAAAACAAATATTAAAAATGAAAAAGTTAAATAACAATCCAATTATAGCTCCCCGACAGCGGCGCCAAAAATTTGATTCAGCTTTTACTGACCAGGTCTTACTATTTATAAAGTCTCGTATTTACCCTAGGTCTACCTTATGCACTAACGGGCAGAGAATCCGGTCGTGTGTAGGCTAGTAATGGTAACTCCAAGGTCGTCCCTAGAGCTATGTGGTGCGGATTATATCTAAGTCTAATGTCACTAATTAAAACTAATTTTAAAGTATAATTGATTAATTAAGCAAAAGGAAAGGAAATGAAATGAAATGAAAGTAAACAATTAAAAAGCAATTAAATAAAAGGTTGTGAGCAATAAGAGAAAAGTGTGCAAACCTAATTAATCATCCTATATCGCTTGTAATCATGTTTCTATTAAACTAATCTCATGCTTTAGGTGGTGTGGAGATATATCGCTAGGTTCATATGGTCAAGTTCCCTAGCCTATCTCCCCCGAATCCTGCCAGGAACCACAGGCACTATCCCATGCTAGTAAGCCGACGTAAGGTAGATGGGTTTGAGTCATTAAGTGCCACTACATGCTAGACTTATCTTTTATGGCCCGTTGTTACGATCATAGGCCATACTTTAACTACTTAAGTTCCTCCACCCCGGAAAGTGGTCCTATGGTCAATTTGCACACAAGGTCCGTGGTTGGTTGTCATCCCAACCATATCCTCGCAACCAAACTACGCCCGGGATCCTATGGTCAATTCCTCTAGCATACCAGGTATAACTGGGTGTTCTAAACTACCGCAATTAAAGGTTCACAAGATAAACTAAGCATGCACACATGTAAAAGCATTAAGAAAAGTACGGAAACATAATCAAAGCAATAAAGGAATCATAATTAGGCTAGCACCATAGGTGCTTAGCCGATCATATTGAATTGAACACTCGAAATGATGTTTATACAAGACAAGAATTCGAAATGTAAAAGTAAATATGAAATGCTAAAACTTATGGTGATTGAGGCGTGCTTTCCCCCTTGGAAAGGCTCCGTATACTGCTGTAGAAGGGCCTCCTAAAAGCTCCAACGATCTCTGACTTTGTGTGTGAGAAAGTTGTATGTCAAATGATCGAAATTAGGGTTGTATTCATAGGCCCGATCAGAGCTACGGCATAGTTGAGAGATGTGTTACGCCGTAGCTAGTGTAATCTTATCCAGATCTGATGGTTACGGCGTAGTTGATGAAGTGTTACACTGTAACTCCAATATTAGGGTTTCTTCTACGTCGTAGTCCAAAAGTGTGTTATGTCGTAGCTCAAGTCTTGGATCTAGGATTAATCTCGTACACGTTGCAATGCCATAGTTGCAAAGTAATGGCGTAGACCATAGATTTGGTTACGCGTAGACCATAGATTTGGTTACGCCGTAACTCTTGGTTTGCGTTGACTTTGGTCTTATAATTTGAATTCCTAGCTACGGCGTAGTTGAGAGATGATGTTACGCCGTAGTTTTTCCAGTATAATCAGATTTGTCTATCTTTGCATGTTCTTTCCAAATTCCTCGTCTCTTTAGCTCCTATGCTCATTCGTAACCTGGATACAAAATATAAAGAAATCAAAGTATATATCCATAATATAAATAGAATAAATGAGCATATGATGAGACGAAAAGTGTACCGCTTTTAGAGGGTCATTTAAGCCCTAAGTCGAGATTATTTGATCAAATATTGCCCTAAATCATTCCTTTTGTCATTTTAGATACTTTGGAGAAGAAATCTGGAAAAGGAAGCATTTTGGACGTTTTTGGAGCAAAAAAGTGAAGAAAACGACAAAGTCTCCAAATTAGGCTGGAAACAGTACCTGACGGCGTCAGGATTTGCATGTGACGCCGTCACTCATTGATGAAGAGGTGGATATGAAAGTTACAAGAAACGCGCCAGAATGGATTTTGGGATTTAACACGAGACGGCGTCACACTAGGCCGTCACGTGTAATTTGCAAGAGACGGCCATGAAATGGTTTACAAGGGACAGCGTCAGACCTGGATCTAGGCAATCCGTGGGTTTTTTTTGGCGGCGAGATGACGGCGTCAGATTCACAACGTGACGCCGTCAGATCACAAAATCTATATATAGTTTTCTAATTTTCATGTATTTAAGAGGAGAATTTTAGAGAGACTTTTGGGAGAACTTGTGGAGAAACCCTAGGTCAAATTTTACAGGGTTCTTCACCCTTTTATCATCCATGTTTTAATAAAGATAAGTCTTCCAATAATTATTCAATATGTCTATGTGTTGTTTGATTCTATCTTATGCTTGTCTTTACTTTAACATGCTAGGCTAGGTTTTCTTTGTGTTTGCTTAGATGTAATGAAACCTAGCTATTGATTGTTGGTTGGTTGTTTGTTATTAATTGTATTCGATGAATGTATATCGATGTTAGGCTTAAGAAAACTGGCATACTTCCAATTGGTAACATGCTTGAACGTCTTAAGAAACATGAATCAGATGTGTACTACGATTATTTGGTTATATTTAATGCATGAGTAACTATCGAGGATGCCATGTTAGGAGCTAGTTGTCGGCTCGACATAGGAAGAGGTAGAAGCTTATAGAGTTAGGGAAGATTATACACGGCCCTACGAATGGTATTAAGGAATATAACCCGTCATCCACGCAATTGTAACAAACTAATCAACTAATGAAAGATAGCTAGGGAGTACTGAAATCTAAGTAAACACATTTCTCTCATTTATAAGGTTTTTCTCACATTTCATTTTCTTGCTATTTTATTTCATTTGCATTTGTAGTTATTTGGGTTAGTTGACTAGCAACTAATTCTGCCCACTCTTCCAATACCCGAGATTTTTACTTGCTTTCTAAAAAACTATAAAAATACAAAAAGAATCATCCTTTACCGCTATACCTAGTTTAATTAATCCTAACGAGCACTATTCCCTGTGGAGAACGATCAATCCCCCGTACTTGCCACTACACTATACTACATCGCTCAGGTACACTGCCTAGTGGGGATTGCAAGCTTCTCGAGATCCCCCGAGAGGTAAAACCTTTTGCAAGGTTGCAAAACCACGCATCAAGTTTTTGGCGCCGCTGCCGGGGAATAGTTATTGCTTAGGTTGAAATTTCTTTTTATTAGGTCTACTTGCTAGATTCCTTTCTAGTAAGATTTTTATTTTTATTTTTATAGGTTCTTTTGTAGTCTATCTTTTTCTTTGTGCCTTTGTTAGTAAATTTAGTCCATTGACTATTCCGTTTGCCATTATGGACAACACGAATCCACCCCTTTCACTTGAGGAGATGACTGTGTTGCGTGATCAGATTGAAGGTGAAATCAGAGAACTTAGGGAACTTAATAGGCTGATTAATGTTGAGCTCGATCATGCATTTAATGACCTAGCAACCACCTTGTATTCAAATGAGGACCTAGGACCTAATGATTTTGAGGATGTTGTTGAGAATGTAAAGGGACTTGAGGAAGGGGATATAAACCCAAAACATGATGATTATTTCAATCTATATCCCACTAAGGAGGAAATCGCTTATTATAATAATCTTATTGATAATCCTCGGCCCCCTTTTGTTAAAATTGACCCTAAGATAAAGAGAGGTGACCCTAGGAATGTTAAGATACCATGTATGATTGGATATAAGTATGTTGATAAAGCCTACATTGATTTCGAATCCCTACTCAACATTATGTCTTCAAGTGTTTATAATGATATAGTGAAAACAAGACTTGAACCTAGGAGGGATCTCAAATACCCCGGTGGAGTTTGTAATTTCGTCGGGAGAGTTAAAGGTTTACATGTCTTTGTTGGGAACTTTACTTATATCGTTGACTTTATGGTTGTGGAAGACTTGGCTAGTGTTATAGATTGTCGCTTATCCCATGTCGTATTAGGTAAGCCATTTCTTGAAGAGTCCAAGTTAAAATATGATCGAATAGAGGGAACGATTCAATTTTCTAATGAAATCGATAGGATCACATATAGGATGCCTAATAGAATGAAGGAATTTCGTTATGTGCCTCAACTTGATATGGATAACATTGGTGCTTTTGAGGACGTTAATGAAGAGGATAAGAAAAAGGGCATGGACTATGTATGGGAAAAGAGGAGCCTTTTTTTATAGGAATTGCTTAACCCTAGGGTCGAGATATAAAATTGATAGAGAACTTGCCAAAAGGATTATGGAAGCAATTGAGAAAAAGGTGATTGATTTTTACAAAGAATATTTACAATCGGGTCCGGAATACAAAACTAAGATTGAGGATGACCTAGAGAACGTGACCAACAACGAGGTTACGTAATAGGCCATGACTTTGTGTCTAGTTACAAGACTCGTTAATAACGAAAAGCGCTTCTTGAGAGGCAACCCAAGCTTTTATTTGTTTGTTTGTTTGTTTTTTTGATTTTATTTGTTTTCGTATGTATGTTTTATTTTTATTGTTTGTAGCTCATGATTCAAAGTAAATTGTGAAAATGCTTTATTTTGTTGTTTAACTTCGTCTTAACTTCATATAAAGGTATTTTGCAAAAGATAAGTGTAAGGGAAATCTAAACTTGTTTCTAAGAGCGAAATTGAACATGAACCACAACAATATTAAATGAACATACATATTAGTATTTTTTTAAGTCAAATGCTTGTATCGAGTCATAATGATGTTTTGCAGGATTTCCAGGAATTAAGGCGTGAGTTTTTCCAGAAATTTTCCGGAAACTTAACATGAAATTTCTGCATGAGCATTCTGACGGCGTCAGGGTTACAACCTGACGGCATCAAGGTTACAACCTGACGGCGTCAGATGTAAAAAAATCTGAAAAAATTTGCGAATTTTGTTTTTCTGCCGGAGTCATAGAGTTTTTGTTAAATCTTTAGTTTTATAAACTCCAGGAAATCTGCAAACATTCATTCCACAAGCATTATATCTTAATTTGCTTTCTAGAATTTCATTATATATAGAATTTTCCGCCGATTTTACGCAAGGTTTGCCAAGATTGTTTTCTCAGGTTTAACAGGTTATATTGGACAAGAAGATGATTTATATTTCAGGAGGGAAGCTTTCAACATTCATTTTCTTGGAGGAAGATCTAACCGTGTTATCACATTATCCACACCGAACGAATCAGGGGAGTATTTGTTTCATTCTTTTACCTTTTTACTTTTACATCCTTTTCATTGAACATTGGGGACAATGTTCAGCTTAAGTGTAAGGGGAGGGTAAATGATGATACCTTAGAGAATGCAACTACACTTGAGTTTGTTTGTTTAATAGTAGGTGTGTAAAAAAACTAAGAGAAATACTTGTTAGGGCAATTTTAGCGCCAAATTTAAATTTTTTTACAACATTTAGGAGTGAAGCTTTAGCATTAATGAGCATCTCATGGATAGGAGTTGTATAACTAGCAAAAAAACCGTACCACTCAAAATTTTCCACCCCAAATATGTGAGGTTCGCCTTTAGATTTGTTAGGAAAAGCATTCATTATTAGTGCTTATGAGTGTACCGGTAGTACTTAGATTCTAGAACTTGCGTTAGTGATGCATCCCGAGACCGCTAGTAAGACTACATTCATGTAGTTAGGATTTACTACATGATAAGAGGCATTAAGATAACCCTTGTGTTAAACCCGTATAATAATTACTTGACCAATGAAGTCAATATACTTGACTAATAAAGTCAATTAATTTTCCCACACCTTTGCGATGTACTCATTTTTAGTACACGATACCCCTAGTACACCCCTCCGAGCCTATCTTTTTCGTTTCTAACTTTAAGCATCTTACTTAAAGATAGAATTTGTTTACAATCCACCCCAAATGTACACCCAAATCGCCTTAGCCTTCCTTGTATGCACTCATCTTTAGTGCATTATTGTTATTTGTTTAAACCCTTAGTTAATTGTCTAATTGATTACATGGTTGCTAAGTCGAGTCATATCTTGTACATATTGTTTTGGGACGATTGGGACTCATGGGTAAAGTACTATTGTTATGGAGTATTGGGGAAGAAATCACTTATTACCCCCATATGTGCTCTAATATTTAAAAAGTACTCCAAGTGTTTTGATTATCTTAATTCGAGTCATTAGAATAGTTAATTGTAAAGTATGTAAAAGTTCAAGTGTAAGGGGAATGCAAATTCCCTACGATGTATTATTTTGGATGGTAGGGTAAGAGTGTATGGAAAAAAAATAGAAAAAGAAAAAAAAAGAGAAAACATACGGACTACCATCCCATTTCATTTTATGTTTCTTTTTATGTTTTTGTTAGTTTATCATTAGCTTAAGTCGAGTCGAGTCTTGGCTTAGCAACGCCACATTGTATATGTAATTGATCAAGATGGTTAACTCGTCACCAGTAAAGATTTCCTTTATCCAACAAAACCGTGTTTATCATATCCCTACACCTCACGTTATAACCCTTTAAAAGACCTATTTAATAGTTTATCTTAGGTGATTACGCCAAGTGGTGGAGGTTTGATCCTTTCCCAAGCCTATGGTAATCTATGTGCTATGACAGGTAGTGAGAGATTTTTTTTTTGGTAAAAGGTAAAAGACCCGGTAAATGTATTACTCCAAAAAAACGTTTAAG
The DNA here is from genome assembly GCA_021014915.2 of Artemisia tridentata subsp. tridentata. NCBI lineage: Eukaryota > Viridiplantae > Streptophyta > Magnoliopsida > Asterales > Asteraceae > Artemisia > Artemisia tridentata. Next base: position 337,121,205 of record CP139506.1, read on the forward strand.
AACAAAGGATATGGGTGAGTCCCATATCTCAGCCCGTTACATAGGCGAAAGCTTACATAACAAGATTCTACCTATTTTCCAAAAGGAAAACAAACCACTACTCAAATGATAACAAAAAACAACGACACAATAAATTACTTCCTAAGACCTTGAATCTTAGTGCCGTACATGGCATTAAAAGCATCCAAATTCCCAGGAAGATCATAAACCTGCTGCGCATAGTCATCGTAATCATATCCATCATAGTCATATTCACACTCATGACCACCACCAAATAGATTAGTGGACTCATTAAAAGTGTTAACAACCTCCCCATCATCACTATCAGACACAACGGGTTAACCCTCTTATTCGAAGAAGTAGATGGAGAAGAAAAGGGACTAGGCTTAGAAATCCCAATCTGTTCCTTTTCCTTCGGATCACTCACAAGGGGTTCTTGTGATGTATTAGCAGTCTTTAAAGACCCATCCTCTTTAGCTTCCTCAGTACTTCCAGACGTCACCTCCAAAGTCACTTCCTTAGCAGGAATACCAAAATCATCAGTATCAGCCATATTAAATGCATCAAACTGATTAGATGTAGCAATCTTCGTTCCACTACTACTAGGCACATCGGCATTCTTCTTCCTGTTGACATCCACTTTCTTGGGTTCAGGAGGAGGCGCTTTGGGTTTATATTGCACCTTCTTTCCCACACTAGGCTTTGTGAAACCTCCTTTATTAGGACCAGATTGACCACCACTATTACTCTTCTTCTTATTATTGACCATTTGGAAACCATCATTAACACTCGGTGTAGGTTGAGTAATAGGTGGGACAAATTTAGGAAAATCAGTAAGAGTATGACCAAATACCTTACACTTATCACAACGAGGCGGTTTCCACTCATATTCAACCCGAATCATCTCAATAGTCAAACCCGTCCCATCAAGCAAAGGTATTTCAACAGTGAGGCTATCCCAAAGTACCTCATCCTCCTTCACTTCAATCATGCACCTTGTAAAACTACTACGGCCCCATGATTCCTTGCACATTTGGCTAGTATAGGCATCTAACATTTTTGGCGTACCAATCAATGTAGCAAGAAGACTCAGACCGTCATCAGAGAACATGGCAAGAGGAATATCATGAAATTTAACCCACACCGGAATGTTGGTCAAATCCTCTTTAAGTAAATTGGTGTTCAATATCCATGGTTTAAGAATAATAGGAGCATTTCTAATCAGCCATGGACTATTTTCAAGAACATCATCAACACCTTTTTTCAAAGTGAACTTAAAGAAAAAGAACCCCTTAGCATTCATCATAACCTTCTGTATACCATACTTAGCCCACACATTGCGTACATAATAATCAACAACAGGAAAAGCAATGCGATGACCAAGAAAATAACCATAAAGTGTATTCTCAAATCTAGTATTCACCTCTTCAACAACTTTCATCGGGACAGAAAGATCAACTCCAGTCTTTTTATTGCTACACTCCAATCGGCCAAAATTAGACACATGTTTTTTGGGATCATTTGAAGTAGCACCCGCGTAAGAGACCGATTTCACTCCAGTTCCAACCGTATTAACAGGCAAATCCTCTTTAAGTAAATTGGTGTTCAATGTCCATGGTTTAAGAATAATAGGAGCATTTCTAATCAGCCATGGACCATTTTCAAGAACATCATCAACACCTTTTTCCGAAGTGAACTTAAAGAAAAAGAACCCCTTAGCATTCATCATAACCTTCTGTATACCATACTTAGCCCACACATTGCGTACATAGTAATCAACAACAGGAAAAGCAATGCGATGACCAAGAAAATAACCATAAAGTGTATTCTCAAATCTAGTATTCACCTCTTCAACAACTTTCATCGGGACAGAAAGATCAACTCCAGTCTTTTTATTGCTACACTCCAATCGGCCAAAATTAGACACATGTTTTTTGGGATCATTTGAAGTAGCACCCGCGTAAGAGACCGATTTCACTCCAGTTCCAACCGTATTAACAGGCAAATCCGAACCCATCGTAGTGTGAGAACCAGATTTAAGATCAAAACTAGCAGCATTCTTCGCATTCTCAACTTAAACTTTATTCATAGCTGTATTAAATTCATTACATGCATTAATCACAAACTGGTCAACATTAGAGGTAGTAGCATGTATAGGTTCATCCACATGTGATTGAGTCTGCTTCATTCTTTCAACAGAAGTTGACACACTAATCCCATCACCATCAGGTATGCTTGCATTAATCCCATCACCATGAATAGGTAAAGAACCAGTAGTCCTCGCAGTACCATTACTAGGATGCCCATCGTTAACTTTAAGATCAGTAGATACAAGTGGTGTTTGGGACACCACATCATCATTAACATCCTTAATTCCCTCGTAAACCATGTTAGCATCATATTCCGAACCGGAGTTAGGGTTCCTAAGACTCCTAGCAGCTTCACGAGCTTTTGAACGTTTGAAAGTAGCACTTAATTCATCAAAGTTCACATTAATGGAACCCTCGACTTGAGCGTTACCCCCAGAACTAGTAGCACCATACAAACCCTTAGATAAGGATGCATTCGTAACAGCCGTCCCCTTTGTCACACTCTTAGAACTCAGAAAACCCTTATTCATCTCTCACCACCACGTAAAACAAATCAAACTTAGTGCAAATTAACCAGCAGCATGCGATACCAAGAAAAGAGAGAAAACCATAATCTTAACGATTAGGGTTTATACCAAATCGAACCAGATCACTAACCACCAACCATAATTAAAGTTGATCAGTAATGGAATAAGATTCACAGAATAGGATCAACAATAAATAACCAAAGGAAACCGACTATAATTAAGTCGGTTTAGGAATTGCCCAGCGATACCCTAAAAAAACGATCCCACAATTCCACAAAACCTTGTTTAACTCATAACGAATCTGGTCCAGAACCAATAAACACGAATGCAAATCAGTAACAAGAACAAATTGAAGCAAGAAACACAAAGATTAAGGCAAATTTGATGGGATACGATTAATAAAAGTAAGGGTTTGAGATTTCGCCGCTAGAGAGATCGGTTAGGGTTAGTGAGAGATATTTTCCATTTTCATATTGTGATATATACTTTTATTACACCCGAGAGATGTGAGTATCTAAACACTATTTGTGAGGTGCTAGCGTATAATTTTCGTGCTTGTTTTTATTGAAGTGGAACGATTATTTGTTGTGATTACTTTTATATTAGTGTTAAATGACCCCTAGCTTGTATTTTGATTAGAATAAAAGCGCATTTGCTTGACGACAAGCAAATCTCAAGTGTAAGGGTATTTGATGAGACAAAAAGTGCACCGCTTTTAGGGGGTCATTTAAGCCCTAAGTCGAGATTATTTGATCAAATATTCCCCTAAATCGTTCCTTTTGTCATTTTAGGTACTTTGGAGAAGAAATCTGGAAAAGGAAGCATTTTGGACGTTTTTGGAGCGAAAAAGTGAAGAAACCGACAAAGTCTCCAAATCAGGCTGGAAACAGTACCTGACGACGTCAGGATTTGCATGTGACGCCGTCACTCATTGATGAAGAGGTGGATATGAAAGTTACAAGAGACGCGCCAGAATGGATTTTGGGATCTAACACATGACGGCGTCACACTAGGCCGTCACGTGTAATTTGCAAGAGACGACCATGAAATGGTTTACAAGGGACGGCGTCAGACCTGGATCTAGGCAATCCGTGGGTTTTCTTTGGCGGCGAGATGACGGCGTCAGAATCACAACGTGACGCCATCAGATCACAAAATCTATATATAGTTTTCTAATTTTCATGTATTTAAGAGGAGAATTTTAGAGAGACTTTTGGGAGAACTTGTAGAGAAACCCTAGGTCGAATTTTACAGGTTTCTTCACCCTTTTATCATCCATGTTTTAATAAAGATAAGTCTTCCAATAATCATTCAATATATCTATGCGTTGTTTGATTCTATATTATGCTTGTCTTTACTTTAACATGTTAGGCTAGGTTTTCTTTGTGTTTGCTTAGATGTAATGAAACCTAGCTATTGATTGTTGGTTGGTTGTTTGTTATTAATTGTATTGGATGAATGTATATCGATGTTAGGCTTAAGAAAACTGGCATACTTCCAATTGGTAACATGCTTGAACGTCTTAAGAAACATGAATCGGATGTGTACTATGATTAATTGGTTATATTTAATGCATGAGTAACTATCGAGGATGCCATGTTAGGAGCTAGTTGTCGGCTCGACATAGGAAGAGGTAGAAGCTTATAGAGTTAGGGAAGATCGTACACGGCCCTACGAATGGTATTAAGGAATATAACCCGTAATCCACGCAATTGTAACAAACTAATGAACTAATGAAAGATAGCTAGGGAATAGTGAAATCTAAGTAAACACATTTCTCTCATTTATAAGGTTTTTCTCACATTTCATTTTCTTGCTATTTTATTTCATTTGCATTTGTAGTTATTTGGGTTAGTTGACTAGCAACTAATTTCGCCCACTCTTCCAATACCCAAAATTTTTACTTGCTTTCTAAAAAACTATAAAAATACAAAAAGAATCATCCCTCACCTCTAGACCTAGTTTAATTAAGTTTTGATCCTAACGAGCACTATTCCCTGTGGAGAACGATCAACCCCCGTACTTGCCACTACACTATACTACATCGGTCAGGTACACTTCCTGGTGGGGATTTCGAGATTCTCGAGATCCCTCGAGAGGTAAAACCTTTTGCAAGGTTGCAAAACCACGCATCAGCATAACAGGGGGAAATTGATACTTAAATATCAGGATTATTTGACGTCATCACAAACATGCTGACAATTACTAGATCTGAAATATACATTGTCCCTTTAACTTAAAGTTCATATTCATTACTGTGAGGATCAACATTTATATCATAATTCATTCCATATCCCTTGCTGCTCATTCTCCCCCTCTGAATGAATTATCCATTTTTTACATCCCATTATTGTGCATTGTGGTGGATTTACAAGAAACATATACCGTACATTTACAAAATTCTTATATGGGAGACATATGGTTTGTGACCAAAACATTCTAATGGGGAGGAGACTTTATAAATTGTTGGCAAGATGCGAATTTATATGTTATAACATGCCCCATAATCTAAAGTATTGTTCTCACAAGCATTGGCTTCGCAATCAACTGAAGACGTTTTATGAACGCTTCAAGAAAAGCAATTCGCGTATGAACTTATGCTACATAAAGCTCCACACTTATTCCAATAATCTCCCAATATATGGAAGTATTTTCTACCATTTCCAAAGATACTATATGGAAAACCATGCTCGCATTTTATAAGTCGAGCCATTAATCACGCTAACCTTAAGTTGCGTCCTTGATGCTCATTTTGAGGATGCATCAATTTTAAAACTCAAAATGATCCACATGGCAGATGTATAGTCTTACATACTGTTGGAAAATGTAAATCATAACAATTATATAAACATAAAACATCATCAAGCACACAACGGAAATAGATCAAATACATGTAATTAAATTAACCGAATTAAAACGATATGCTTACCTCAATTAATGAATCAAGAACAATTGAACAAGAACCCTAAACCCTAAAATTAGGGTTTAATATATTCGACTATACCCTAGTCGAATCACCAATAAATCACAAACAATAATGTGTTTGTACTTCGTTCTTGTACACACGTATTAGTAGCGTTTCAATGAGAAAAGCTAGGTTCTTAATTAACAAACAAACCAAACACTATGTTTAGAAGATCGCGTAGGAACCCTAGAAGGGTGTAGTTGATCAACTAAACAAGAATGGTTTGAGCTTAGTTGATCGCGTAGGAACCCTATAAGGGTGTAGTTGATCGTGTAAGCTCAAGAGGAGAGAAAGAAGAAGATGTTTGGCTTGCTAGAGAACCAAGGGATGATTGAATGAATACATAGGGACATGTATTTATACTAATCATGAAACTTGGAGCAAAAGCCACAAACCCTACACCCCTTGGGTTGGGTCGGCCGATCATGGGTCTAGAATACCCATTCTAGATATTTCTTAAACACTATTTCATGTTTAGTCCTTCATCTTTTGTCTAACGGTTGTTAGGTACCGTTAAGTGTTTATTTGTGAATTAATAATTATTCATAACTTAATATAATAATTATTAATACATTGAAACTCATACGTAAAGTGTGCAATCCCGAAGTCTCGTGTTCGAGTCCGGACATATTCATTAATTTTTATCCGTTACTTCTAACAGCTCCCACTCGGATATACATTAATGTAATAATGACATTGGTTAGTCTAGCATAACACGCCAATGTCCCCAGAACGATCACGAGTATGGTTTCCTGGAAAAAATCACCTTTGATGATTCATCATCATACTTATCCTTTTGATTCTAATACTTTGTTAATATGGATATGGATCGAAGTCATTCCATAATTAACTTTGTGTTTCTCGTTATTTATGATCAAGCAAGATTGCCAATTTATCTGAACGTATTCCAGATAGACCTTGGGCATGGCCATGCAAACATCTTGTTAATCCTACGAGTGGCCAAACAGTATTAAACTTCAAAACAAATTTGAAGGAACCAAATCCTGTATTGACTATAAGCATAACATATGAACTTCGCATCACCTCTGAAAATAATCCTTATAACTACTAGTTACGGATAGCGTAAGACTATCTCACAGAAAATGAGCTACATCCACAGTAGTTACCTGGTATCTCAAGTCTGAGGATAAATATTCATGATTTACTATAATGACAACATCCATAAGTATAATCATATAATTGGGATTTTGTCCTATATTCAATTTATTCATTTTATTGAATATCATGTAAATTTGGTATGTCCAACGCATCAATATACTTTAAGTATATTATACCAAAACTCGTATTTGTCTTAATTCAATGATATTCCCATATCATTGATTGAAAACGGACTATTTAGAATAACATAACATAAGTTATTCATGGATTAAACATGCAAATATGGGATACAATCTATTATTAATGAAAACAAACGTACTTTAATTCATTATTAAATAATAATTGCTTATCATCTCTTATCCAAATACTAAATAGATCAATGCATGAAAATTATCGTTAATGAATTTTTGTCTCAAGTAATAACAATCATACTTCTTGACAATTATGCCTCAAGTAATGACAATCATACTTGTTGACAAGGCATTATTCAACTAACTTTGATCTATCGGAATTTTGAGAATACTTATTTCAAGAATTCAATTAGCGAAGTTCTTGTATATGTGCATTCAAATAATTTGATATAACCACATAATACATCATAAAGTGTGTGACATCCTCAACATCTAATTTATGATAATTAAACTTTCAAACATTTAAAGTTTAAAGTATTCTTATTCTTTAATGTATAATGCAACTATGCTTTTAGTTAAGCATAACTAGTATACATGGCTATTAACAAGGATAAAATCCTTCCATGACTAGTATTGAGTGTCATCTCAATTTAATTAGCATCATTGTATGCAAACAACAATATGCTCTTTTCCGTAAACTTTAATGTGTAATGTTTTATGCCTTCCAAACTTCCAAGTTTGTATGCTATGACAATTGACAAATTGTTTATCTATAGAATCCAGAAGCTGTTTCAGGATGAGGATGTGATTCTATATTCAAATATATTCCTTTAGAATATTTATTACACAACTTATCTAATATCTTTCAATTAGATATCAATGTTGTCAAATCATCTTTTATTAAGCATGATATAACAACAACATGATGTACATGAAAAATCCTTGTGTCCAACTTAAATTTCATTCATGTACTACATATCCATTTAAACTTTCTAAATGATATATCATGTTATATTAGATTCATTTACCGCACATGTTTACATCAATAAACATATATTCAAGGTTGTATGTTTTACTTATTAAATCTTTCAAGTAAAGTTTCATTCCAAGTTATGACTTAACACTTAACTTATATAGAATGTTACTTCCTATATGTTATACAACATATATGATTTAAGTAAGTAAACATAATACTCCCACTAGCTTTCAGAATTACTTAGGAGTTATCTTATTTTAAATTGTAAATCAAAACATGGATTTAATATTTAAACATAAGATTTATCTCCTTGATGCATGCATTTATCCATACTTGAATTCTTGCATTTTTTATACTTTCAAAGATTAAATGAATTCATAAAACTCTTAATTACTCATCGTCCTCGCTTAAGTAATTATACAAGAAAGAGTTTTATAATCCATTGTCAAATTTCATATTCATAAAAATGAGTAGGACAATTACCATCTTTGTATCTTTAATGTGCTTAGGAAAGAGTATTCAATCATAGTTAATTATTTAAGTATGATTAATAATCTTGTCATAAGACATACATTAAAATATGTATACAATTTCGTCCATATGTTTCATTACACAAAGATTTAAACCTCTAGGGTTTTTCTTCTTTTGAAGAAACTCATCTTCATAAGATAAACCAAGTTTTCAAAGTTGACTTATCTTTATGGACAACACCTTAACATTCATAGTATGAGCAATTTACCATAATTCAATATTTAGTAAATGCATCATTATGATTAACAGGCTTACATTGATCCTGTAATTCATATTTCTCAGTATATCAGTTAAATATCTGAGACATCCCTAAGGATCTATGAATGAGAATTTCATCATGTTGAGGTTTAACCTTTACCTTTCAAGCCTCATCATGATTTTCACTAGTGTGGTTTTAGAAGATTATGTATTTTTAAATTTGATCTTTCAAGATCTGAACAAAACTCCCACTTGCCTTTTGTAATTTATCTATAAATACTTTAGCAAGTTGAGCAACACTTAATCGTTCTCTTTTGAGATATTACAAAAAACATTTTACAGTTCCTGACGCTTGTTTGCTAAAACTACTTATTAACACAATCAGGACTTCATTTTAAGACTTTAATGTGATTCATCACATTCCAAAATGTCTTATTTAATCTTCTAGGTTGGAGTCTTATTGAGTATATTCAATCCATACTCAATTTTCTAACCTTGATAACTTTTGATAGAAAAGAAGTCATATTTATCTTTTAATCAAACAATATAACACGAGTTTGATTTTTCCTTTCTGAACACACCACCAACTTGTGATGTTTCATTAGAACTAATATTGTGAGATAAACTAACAATATGTAAGATAAACTTATACTCCTTTTGGTTTACCTATTTACTAACTAAGTCAACTTAATGGTATAATAGAATTTCCAAGCCAATTGCATGCTATATAACATAAGTACTTTTAGAACAAGTCACTTCATGTTCATGTCTTAAGAAGACATAAACTTTTATATTCCCACTATACATTATAAATCATTGATCAACTCAATGATTTCTTGTTTAAAACATAACAAGTTAACGTCTTACTTTATTATAAGTCTTGTAATAGTTAAAAGACTTCATGTTTATAAGAAGATATAAACATATATAACTAAAGTATTTGTGAACACCACCATTTGGTTTCAATAGTAATTTCAAGTTAATTTACTACTCCATTTGTTTATGTCATTTTATGAATTGTCCAACTTAAAAAACTACAAACTCACATAATTCCATCACATCAGTTGATCTGCTAGTAATGAAATCATGTAGTTTACCTTTCAAGTACAATCTAGCCATGTTACACCCTGACGTAAATTGTAAATTCAAGTGTTTCTTTTAGTTTGAATATCATAAGACATAAAAGTAGTCTTTGTTATAATCATGACACATGTTCTACATAAGATAATCTTACACATTAAATGTATAAGTCCTATTAGAACATAGATCTCTTATCTTGCAATTAAGAGAATCCTATAATCATATTTCTATGTATTGTTCCTTTGCACACAATAAACAATTCTCCCACTTATGCATTGAACAATATCATGTAGTATATAAACAACACAACATACGTTTGTTTATGTGATTCAATATGATTTATGTCATAAATTAACAAGTAGATGTAGGACTACATTGTCTTGTCAGGAAACGCACATGGCTATCCTAAAAACATGAGTGTCTACAATTGGAAAGTAATTATCTTGAAGATAATCTGGGCTACTACACAGGAATTAAAGCTTGTAGCTACCACTGAATTAGAGAACATAACAATAACTCCATATTCAGTAACACAACACAACGCTCCCACTAGATTTGACAACATTGTAAGTGTTTCATCACCAGTGAAAACCATTTGCTTGTTTTTACTTTCCTACACAGTTTGAAAAACCCATACGTAATAATTACTCAGGTTCTAAAATGTGTATTCTACTATGTATATGATGGATTATCCATCAATGATATTAACTTGAAGAATTTTGGCATGCAGCTTCTTCCTTAATAGGTATACCATCCCCATAATGGTATGTAGCACCTTTAAAGAACAACAACTAGATAAAATACTAGCTTGTCTTTTACCAATTTTGCGGTAATCTGTCTAGCTTCTAATAACTCATATTTTCCATTTAACCAAATGTCATGTTTGTTATAGAAGAATTCATTCACCAAATTAGGGTAATGAAATTTCTTATGGAAAATAGGATGTGCAATATTCTTAAGTATGAAAGATTGCTATGAGTTATATATTAGAATGTAGACAATTCTAATGTTCCTGTCATACCTTTCTCAATCATGAAAAGGAATAGGATAAAGTCTCATTCTTCTCTCATGGAAAATAGACTTTGTGTCATTTCAGTAAATTTTTCTCAATCAAACATCATGTTCGAAAGCAGAATTAGACCAATTTACCAATTTAAGACCAAACCACATTTACGGTTTTAATGTTGCATTAATACATTGAAAAGAATTACAAAATTCAATTTTAGTATTTTCGATAATTAAATTTTCAAGAAAATTAAATACCCATGGTTCATAATCATATAACCATTTAATTTTCACTGAAAAACTAGGATCCAAATTGACATAGGTTCATCACATCAGTTGATCTGCTAGTGATGACGGTATTCAATAAGGTACGAGTCGAGCCTCAATTGCCAATGTTCAATTGCAATTCCTAGAAAGGATGGGATTTACATATTTGCCAACCGCAGTTGCAATGTAAGCATGGTTTATCCCCATCTTATGCCTTGAGTGATCAGATCTCAGTATCAACTCAATTAAGTTAACCAATTCCTCATATTTTTTATTACGTACCTTATTTAAAAAAAATTAAAAATGGAAAAAAAATAAAAAATGCAGGATCATGAAGAAGATGGCTGGAGCACAGCTGATTAAGGATGGCTGTGGTTTAGTGAACCTGTGGGGGTTCTATAGGATAAGTCTTTGGTCCTTGGTTTCATGTTTTTGAGCTTGGAAGCATACTGTGAGCCAATTCCTCATATTTTTATTGTACCTTAGCTTATCATATTGCTTATTTGTGCTTATCTGTTCTTATTAGTTGTTATTTGATCCATTTGTGATTGTAAATTAGGTTTTGGTTCTATAAATATCTTTGTGTAAGTTTTCACATATTAACTGTCATTTAGTGTAAAGTAGCATAAGTAGTAGTAGTGGTTTAAGTATTTGTTTCTGAGCTCATATAAATCTCATACCTCATAAAAAGTGGTTTAGGAAAAGTTTCAACAATCTTTGTTGCTTTCTATTTCAAAATTCTCAACACAGCCTGCAAATAAGGGGTGTTTGGATTTGTTCTATTCTAGTCTTATTGTTGTTATTTTACTGTCATATTGATGCATAATGGTTTACTTAGTGATGTTAAGTCATAAAGAACACAAAAAAACTCAACCTTGCTAGTTAAAAGTCAAAATCACACTAGATTACACTCAATTCTCAACTGTCAAGGTTTATGTGAGCCAAATCTATAAAATATGCTTCAAATTTGTTAAGATTGCTTCATTTCATCTCATTATAGATTATAATACCATAATCAGTGATTTAGAGTAAGCATAACCTCACATAAGTTAAACTTAGCTCAAAAGTTAAAAAGTCAAAAGTGCTTGATAGTGCAGAATCTCATTTTTTGTGAGATTTTTCATGAATTTTGTGGGTTGAATCTGACCCTGAAACTTTCTGTGGTTAAAGTATACCACCTCAGCTACAATAATCCATCACCATTTTATTTGTGTGATTTTTTTATGTGGTATGTGCATCAGCTTATTTAAGGGTGCAGGGTTCAACACCTCCCCCCCTGCACGCGATGTGTCGTTGCGGTTTAGCAGTATTAATGCCTACTCAAGTTTTTAAATTTATATTTAGCCGACTTATCAATGACACACACACTTAACGAGCAGTGTACCCGGTCAGTATGAATATAATGGTAAGTAGAGTGTTGATCACTAAGAGTGGAACGTATTATCTCGTTATTCTAATCAGTATTTTAATATTCTAAGTTAGCTATACAACCTAATCTAACGCAAGGGGGTTCAGCCTGAGAGACTGGCACGATTTGGTTGCAATTAAATAATAAACTAAACCAATAGGCACGAATCAGCGAATAGCACACACGTACACAGATAAATACTTGAGACAATAAGAAGATCTGTCCTGATGATTAAGTAGATTGTCACTTGTTTTATTGATAGTTTTATATGAAGTGTATGTAGTTAACCTTTTCTCGTTGGCCCTATTCTTATCGGCGAGTAAACCCTTAATGATTACTTATGTCTAAAAGTTATTCCTAAGTGATCAATTTAGTAACAACCGTGGGAGCCACATTCTCTTCCGTAGTCAAATGCGCAGGCCACTAATAAACACAGAGGTTATCAATGCACTAATAAGTAGTAACCAAAGACATCAACATATAAACTTTAATTGATGGGAAAACAATTTTAAGGGAGTGCAATCTTTCCGTTGTCACATTACACAAGCCATCAATCCTGATGAATTAAAGTTTACTAACACAATAAAACAAAACTACTTAATGAATTAAACACATGCAGCACCTTCTTACAGCTCTTGTATCTTCGTTCGGGTGTGTCTTGTGCTGCCTATTCGTCTGAATTCGGCCTTAGGTTTCTCTGGTCTTCGTACTTCGTATATATAATATGTGTCCCAAATTCGTCTGGTCTTGGGGTATTTATAGTTTCCGTCTGAGGGTAAGATGCGGCGCATCTAGTAAGTAGATGCGGCGCATTGACTTAACTTCGCGTGGGGTCCAAGATTAATATATTCAGGAATATTCGTACACCGCCAGAAGATGCGGCGTAACTCCATAAATAGATGCGGCGCATGTCCTCTTGTATCTTGGATCGTATCTGGTGAAATCTTGATAGTGATGCGCCGTATGTAATAAGTGAGATGCGGCGCATCTGGAGCAGATTTGTCTTGATCTTGTACATTTCAGTAGACTCTTAACTTCTTGCATGTTTTGCTCCATAATTAGTCTAAAATCGCCAAGTTTCACCAAATGTTTGTTTTTACCTGAGAATTACAAAAGTAAACGATTAAGTATCAATCCTCATACATAATATAATAAAACAAGTCAAATTATTAGGATAAATGATGGTAATAAAATGTACTTATTTGAGTTCATCAAATATCCCCCCACTTGAACTTTACTTGTCCCCAAGTAAACCTTAGAATTAATCTTATGAAAATGTATCCTATAAGATATTAGGATTTATTTTTTATATTTAAGCATGTATTCATTTTTGTCATAATCACACAACTAAACACTTAACGAATTAGAAGTAAAATAAAATAATTTGATAAAAGCAAATCTAATCGTTTAACTGTCCAGTCGTGACGAATATTCTATCATAAGCTTGGCAAGTATACACATCTCCCCTACTAAAGCCAAGGAATAACAAGTCTAAAGCGGTAAAAAGGGTTTTGAGGTTTAAGGGTTAATCATTCTCCTTAATCTCTATCGATCTCAAATTCCAGAAAAGGCGACAAAATCACAAATACATGATCGAATCCACGAACACGATACTTGCAATTGCTCAAATCCTTAACTCGAATAGGCTAAAGATAGGTCCAAACTTTACCAATAATATTATATCAAAAAGGGCGACAAAATCATAAATACATAGCCGAATCCCGACTACGATACTTAAGATTGCTCAAATCCCTAATCTCAATAAATCAAAGGTTTGGTTGGATAAAGAATAATACAGGGTATGGATAATATTTGGGATATAAATTGGTGTAAAATGAAAAATAAACAAAACAGATAAATTAAAATCCTAAGTGTGGTTAATCACTATCCCAACCATCCCATGAATAAGACTCATATCATAGAATAACTCACGCTTTAACACTTGAAACACACGCTTTAGGTAGACACGAATTATACTCAACAAGATCTCAATCAAAGAATAACCTTTAGTTGGCGTTCCCATAACTGCCAACTCCCATTCAATCCATAAATATAATATACAACAACTAGTGGTGATATCGAACACTTAATACAAAACTTTACATAAGTTGGTTAAAACAAACATCCAACTCTTTCTTTTTCTTTTTCTTTTCTATTTTTTCAATTTTTTTTTTTTTTTTTTTTTTTTAATTTTTTACATAAACAAAGATGCGTAAAATTTCACCACATCACTATAATGATAATTCTAGATAATTTTTCCATGTTTTTCATAACTTCAGAAATAACGGTAATAGTGAAAGTAGTAAACACACGAAAAATAAACTCAAAGATATACAATATTTACTTTCACTCCAATTGCATTGTACAATTTCCCGACCTAACCATAGATAATGAATTACGCACGCGAACACATGTAATGTAAGGAAACACACTTTGCCTAAAGCAATTAACCAACCACGGATTTTAATCTACAGGGTAGGCTAAGGTGTAAGGGTGTAACGAAACATTTTAACAAAGGTGTAAGAAACGAAAGGAATGGCTCTGAGTGTTTTTCTAGGGGTATCTTACTCTAAAAGTGAGAGTAACAAAAGGTTTATACGGGGGTTAACTAACCAGTGTAGTTAGCTAATAACACATAACATATAAAGGCTTTTTGGGTGTAATCCTAGAAATTTACCAATTTAGACAAGTCATTCCAATTATATAAATAATACTTATTATGGTGGTCTCGAATAGTATACAAGCCAAGTTCTAAAGTTTACAAGTCACCGGCACACTCATAGATTTGTGAATTTTGAAAAATCACAATTTTTGAAAATAACGTCTTGTGTGCAGCAATGCAACTTAGACTTTAAACTAAAACATGCTAAAAAATTTTAAATTTTGATATATTAAGCACATTTTAAGCATATTTTGAAAAGTTTAGGACAAGTAAGTGTTAAGTGTTCTAATTCTCCAATCCCCCCACTTAAGTTAAACAACGTCCTCGTTGTTTGTATGAAAGGTTAAAAACTGGAAAATAAAAGAATTAGAACATAAAAAACTCCCCTGAGATTTGCTCGGTATGATCCTCCATTAGTATAAGAGCAAAAATCATCTTTCTTGTGGATGAGAATGTTTAAGCTTCATATTTGATGTATCCACAGGAAATGCAGGAATCTATAATACCACCAAGACTTTAAAACACACCTAAGTTAAGAAAGGTTCAACTTGCATAATACATTAGTAGTTAGAAAAAATAAAACATAAAAATTAAAATGAAAATCATCAGGTCAGTCGATGCGCCGTATCTTATGGAAGAAGATACGTCGTATCGAGCCTGGAATAAATACGGATCAGAATAGAAGATGCGCCGCATCCTTAACCAGGGATGCGCCGCATTAAAATAAACTGATAAAAAGTTTTAAAGTAGAAAAGTAAATAAATGCAGAAAAATAAAGATATGACCATTGCAGGAGATGCGTCGCATCTCAGGATTGAGATGCGCCGTATCCTCTGCGGCCTGACTGACTCGACACAAAAACAGAATAATAAAAATTTCTCCGGGTTGTCTCCCGGCCAGCACTTGTCTTTATTCCAGAGTCTTCATGTTAGACTCACGTTCAGCTCTTTAATATCGATCATTGAAGGAGTCGGAAACATCGCGCTCCCTCATTTCCAATTCAGTAATATTGAACACTCCTTGCTCGTCCTTACTTTCCATGCCGTTCTTCTTTAATACCTGTATAAACAAAGTTCTGTCCCCTTCGGGCAGAGATGACAAAATGATAGACGGGAAATTCTTATTATCATATAGGCATAAATAAGCAAGGTGGGTGGTAGTTCAATAAACACATCATTATTCAAATTCGTTTTTCTCAACTATTCTCCTACGTTTGTTAATTACTACGCAATCATACCACTCATCATCAGAATCATTAACAACATCGCGTCTAAGTTCGGTAGGTACATTAAGGTCAATAAATTCCTCAAAGTTCTCATGATTAGGATTAGTTGAGTTGTTTTGAATCAATGTTTCTCCCATAAGCCTAGCTTCAAGATCGAGGTCCATACGCTCTCTTAATCCTAGCACATAGACACCTCTAATTATGCTTTTAACAGGATCTTGGCACTTATAGACTAGTTTATTATTCCCTACCCTTAATGAGATTTTTCTTTTAAACACATCAATCTTAGCATGGGCAGTAGACAAGAAAGGTCTTCCAAGGATTAAAGGAATCTTAACATCCTCGGGCATATCTAATATAACAAAGTCTACAGGGAAAATAAACTCCTCAATCTTAACTAGCACATTAATAGCAATCCCTTCAGGTCGTTTTAACCATTTTATCAGCCAATTCAATGAGTAACTTAGTTGGTGCTAATTTTCCTAGTCCTAGGGTAGTGAATTTTCTTAAGAGGCATAACACTAACACTAGCTCCTAAGTCAGCTAACACATTATTGAAAGATATATTATTAATTGAACAAGGCAAAGTAAAACTTCCTGGGTCTTTTTCTTTATGAGGCAAGGCATGTAAGTCGGTTGCAGAGCTCTCTTCTTTCATTGTAGCCTTGATCTCCTCTTCAATCTTTGTCTTCTCTTTTAGTAGTCTCCTTAAGCTGATTGAAGAATTAAAGAAAAATTCGGGTCTTGCACCATCATTACCATTCATCGATCTTCTAGGTAAGTAAGGAGCGACTTCTTCAGTGGTGCTTATGGCCTTGACATGATCTCTTGGGTTGGTCTCAGTTGAGCTAGGTAAACTTCCATATCCCCTTTCTTGAAGAACTTTGCTCATTTGACCAATTTGTTGTTCCAATGCTTTGATCGAAGCTCCTTGATTTCTTGTAGTAGTGTCCGTTGAAGCTCGAATTTCTTTGATCATAGCAGTATTCTCTTCATGTCTTTTAGCAGCATCGGCCATAATTTGCTTTAGAGTGTCATCTAAAGTCTGCCTCCTTTCTTGATAAGCGGGATTGAAGTTGTTCTTTTGATAGAATCCCGGGGTGGCTTCCCTAAATCTTCCTGAAGGTCGGAATGGTTGTCCAAATTGGGTGTAATATGCTTCTTCAAACGTCTCACTTTCATTCTTATTCGGGCAATCTTTAGTGTAGTGAGGTCCTTCGCACTTTTCACATCCAACTTGGGCAGCATACACTTTTTCATCACGCTTCTTCATCTCTCTACTAATTTTATCCAATTGAGCTTGAATAGCAGCAATCCCGTCAAAATTAGTGCTGCTCCAAAAGTCGGCTCACACTCGTAACCAGCCACTCTGAGTCCCTCCTCATACCATCAACAACGCCTCTCAAGGCTCTCAGCTCTCCCTCGACTGCCTCAACTCTCTGACTCACCGTGCGTACATGCACTGGTGGGGGTACTGGTGCCTGTGGCTCCTCCTGATGGGCTGGAGCAGCAGCCGGAGCTCCCTGAGGACCTCCCTGCTCCACCTCTGGCCCTGCAGCTCTAGCGGGCCCCAATGCTACCCAAACGTAATCTCCCATAGCCAACTGACAGATCCCAAGTCTAACCAAATAATCCCTGTCAATAACCGGGAGATGGGTCACCACAACCTCCAGCCCTGCTGGAATCTCCTCTCCAATCACTCCAAAATGGCGGGCCAGCCGAGAAACAAAATGCCCGCCAGTCATATGGCTCCTCCTATCTCTCCCTGCAGCTGACCGGTGGAGGTAATGTGCCAAAAAGTGGGGGATGTTCACCGACAACCCCTCATCCATGCTCCTCAAGAGGAAGAGGTCCAGAGTGGTTACCTTCTCAGGTGACTGACCCTTCCCAGCTATGGTAAGTGCTATCAGACGGTGGCACAGCCTTCTCATGGGCTCTCTGATCAAAGTGTAAGAGGGGTAGAAGCAATGATGTCACCCCCCGAAGAAATCCTGTCCCAGTAATCACCGAATAATGCCCTGTCAGGGACCGCTCTCAAACTATCATCCCAATATCTGGCAAACCCATCAGAATCAAGCTCCTCAACCGTGTGCAAACCCATGGCTAAAATGAACTGTCTCATAGACATCTGCCTCAGCACCCCACCCAGTCTAAACACAAGGGTGTCAGCAATATCCAACCCAGTATCCGTCTCTCTGTAGTAGACTGTACTGAAAAACTCCATCATGAGCTCCCTTACCAAGGGCTCGTCAATCCTGAACAATATCTCCCAAGCAAAGGATCTGAATACCTCCTCCTCATCATCACCAGTAACTACCATCTCCATCCTACGTCGTAAACTCTCAGCAGCATGACCTTCCCCAATCAATCCCACATCAGCAAAATCCAAAACCTGGACCCTAAATATTCTCTTAAAGTAAATCGACTCTAATCTTCGCAAGTAATCATCCAAAGTGCCAGGAGTCAGTTCCATATCCTCGAAACGTAGCCACTGATGTCTTTGTGCAGCCTCTGGTAATGCCATCTGAAATAAATTGGGCTGGTTGAATTATCGCAGAGGTTGCCTGGAGTTCTATATCAAGAATTTAAGACGTTCAATGTTACCGGTACCGAGTTTTCCTCCACTCATGCAGTCTTATGTTCGATCACTCCAGCTAGCTTCTCTCGGTTTGGTTCAGAATGTAATCATTCATGGTGATGCTGGAGTCATCATTTATCCTGAAAATAAACAACTTGCACACGAGAGTAGCGGATTGATCAAAGTAAATATCAAAAATCAACTATATTTATCAAATTATATTCGTCGTATTGACAAAGGTTAATGCGCCGTATTTTCGTTACGTTTCAAAATATAAGATTTTTGATTCAGAAGATGCGCCGTATCGATAAAAATCGATACGCCGTATCTGTTTAATAATTCGAAAACTGTTTTTAATTAAAATAATAGATACGCCGTATCTGCTAAAGCAGATGCGTCGTATGGCGTTAACGTTTAGAAAATTTTTTTTATTAAAAACAGATACGCCGTATCTTGGGGAAAAGATGCGTCGTATCGAATTAATTAAACGCGTTGTATTTTATAAAAAATTAAACGCAATACGCCGTATCTGAGAAATCAGATGCACCGTATCGTTCGATTAAGCTCAGTACAACGATAGCAGTACACAAAAAAAATACGAAAAAAATAAAAACAAATAAAAACACAAACGAAAATAAACACAAAGAAAAGCAAACAAATAACACACAAAAACAGAAAATATGCAAAATAGTACAATGAATGCAAATTAATCTAATACACAACAGAATTAGCGGTTAGATAAAAAAAAGTAAAAACCTAATTAAAATACTAATCAAATTAACAGATAATAACAATTCACTCCTCGGCAGCGGCGCCAAAAACTTGATGCGTGCGATGTGTCGTTGCGGTTTAGCAGTATTAATGCCTACTCAAGTTTTAAATTTATATTTAGCCGACTTATCAATAACACACACACTTAACGAGCAGTGTACCCGGTCAGTATGAATATAATGGTAAGTAGAGTGTCGATCAATAAGAGTGGAACGTATTATCTCGTTATTCTAATCAGTATTTTAATATTCTAAGTTAGTTATACAACCTAATCTAACGCAAGGGGGTTCAGCCTGAGAGACTGGCACGATTTGGTTGCAATTAAATAATAAACTAAACCAATAGGCACGAATCAGCGAATAGCACACACGTACACAGATAAATACTTGAGACAATAAGAAGATCTGTCCTGATGATTAAGTAGATTGTCACTTGTTTTATTGATAGTTTTATATGAAGTGTATGTAGTTAACCTTTTCTCGTTGGCCCTATTCTTATCGGCGAGTAAACCCTTAATGATTACTTATGTCTAAAAGTTATTCCTAAGTGATCAATTTAGTAACAACCGTGGGAGCCACATTCTCTTCCGTAGTCAAATGCGCAGGCCACTAATAAACACATAGGTTATCAATGCACTAATAAGTAGTAACCAAAGACATCAACATATAAACTTTAATTGATGGGAAAACAGTTTTAAGGGAGTGCAATCTTTCCGTTGTCACATTACACAAGCCATCAATCCTGATGAATTAAAGTTTACTAACACAATAAAACAAAACTACTTAATGAATTAAACACATGCAACACCTTCTTACAGCTCTTGTATCTTCGTTCGGGTGTGTCTTGTGCTGCCTATTCGTCTGAATTCGGCCTTAGGTTTCTCTGGTCTTCGTACTTCGTATATATAATATGTGTCCCAAATTCGTCTGGTCTTGGGGTATTTATAGTTTCCGTCTGAGGGTAAGATGCGGCGCATCTAGTAAGTAGATGCGGCGCATTGACTTAACTTCGCGTGGGGTCCAAGATTAATATATTCAGGAATATTCGTACACTGCCAGAAGATGCGGCATAACTCCATAAATAGATGCGGCGCATGTCCTCTTGTATCTTGGATCGTATCTGGTGAAATCTTGATAGTGATGCGCCGTATGTAATAAGTGAGATGCGGCGCATCTGGAGCAGATTTGTCTTGATCTTGTACATTTCAGTAGACTCTTAACTTCTTGCATGTTTTGCTCCATAATTAGTCTAAAATCGCCAAGTTTCACCAAATGCTTGTTTTTACCTGAGAATTACAAAAGTAAACGATTAAGTATCAATCCTCATACATAATATAATAAAACAAGTCAAATTATTAGGATAAATGATGGTAATAAATGTACTTATTTGAGTTCATCAACCTCCCCTGCACCAGGCCATTGGCCATTTTTCTTTGGTCCTTTGTGACCTCACCTGTGGGACCCACAACCTGCCTTTTGGCTTATTTTGTAGCTTATCAGTCCTGCTTCTCAGGCCTTGGCTTATTTTGGACCCTAGCTTATTGGACCACAGCTGATTTGACCCTTCTTGGTGGCCTGTTCTCAGAACCTAAACTGACTACTCAGATTTTGCACCCAACTTCATGGTCTCACCAAGGGTTCAATAATAAGCCATAAGCCCATCTTATTGGCTTATTTTGTAGTTGACTTGGTCACCTTGGAAGGTCAAGTTTCATTTTGGTCCTCCTTTTACCTCTGTGGACCCCACAGAGGTCCAAAGATCCTTGTTTAAGGCCTGCATTGGTCTGTGTATTGTTTAAGTGCTTATTTGGTGTTATCAGCTTATCCATTGTGCTTATTTCATCATATTTGTCTCATTTCAAGTTTTTATCCATCTGTCTTAGCTTATTTGTCCTTGAGGTAGCTTAAGTATAGCTTTTTCACAAATCACAAGTCCTAATAAGCTAAGACCAAGAATCTGTTAAGCACTTGGGTTTCCCAAGTGCTTATTTCTGAGTTTCAGCCAAAGTGCTTTTGTAAAAAGTTCATCATTTGAGTAATAAAAGTAGTTTGTAAAAGAAAATCAAAGAAAAACTAAAAATAAGAAAGTGGTAGGTTCTATTTAAGCTCTTTTGGCTTATTTTTCTCTTATTTATAAGCAAACTTTAATTTTAAATTTTTCTTAGGCTTCTTATAACCTGTATGATTTTTAGTAATTTTTTCAGATTTTTCTTTTGTCATTTAGTACTTTTTATAATTTAATTTAGTTTAATTTAATTAAATAATTAGTTTTTAATTAATAATAATTAATTAAAAAGTAGGAAAAATATATTTTCTGTTTTAAAATTAGTTTTATAATATTTTAGATTTTTCTAAATTTAATTTTCATTTTTCTATTTAAAATTCATAATTAGTTATAATTTATTATAATTATAATAATTAAAAAGTAATTAACAATTAGTAATTAATTAATAGTAATTAATTAAATAGTGTTAAAATTATTTTTCTTTTTCTAAAAATTTTCTTTTATCATTAGGATTGTAAAAATATAACTTTCATAACCATAGCCCTTTTATTTCTTAAAACTCGCGTTTTATTTCGTACGTTTACGTAAAATTAAATCAAACGTACACGTTTTTAGATTTAGCTCACGTTTTTAGTGTATCTGATCATCAGTAATTGTTCTTATAGTGTTTTTAAGTTATTCTCATTCCTCATCTCGTAGTGTAATCATAATAACCAAATTCCCAACTTTTCTGTCTAAATTCACCCGATCAAAAACCCGTTTTTGATACCATCATACCTCTCCGGGACATAACGACCCGGGGGAAACATTGTATTCCGCGGAGATTGGCCCTAAGCTGTCTGACCTTGTTGACCATTCACATTGGTTGATTTAGGTTGACCGTTTGG
Source organism: Artemisia tridentata subsp. tridentata (assembly GCA_021014915.2). Taxonomy (NCBI): domain Eukaryota; kingdom Viridiplantae; phylum Streptophyta; class Magnoliopsida; order Asterales; family Asteraceae; genus Artemisia; species Artemisia tridentata. The sequence continues at coordinate 337,143,629 of CP139506.1, forward strand.
GGCCGATCATGACGCCCTGACGAAAACTACAACTTTAGGTGTTTCCTTTTCATTGGATGGTATATAACTTAAATTTTAAGGGTAGTAATTTAATGTGTGTAATCAAAATATGTACAACGACGTCATGCATTCATCTTGTAACATATGTTTCATGTAAAAAACTTTACTCATTAGTTTCTTTACGAGCTTAAATCTCCAAAGTTTTAATTGAGGCGTTGAGAAACTTACAACTTTGCCTTAAGTGCTTCGTATTTATAATAGTTGTTGGGTGAAACTAAATTTGACGCACAGGCGAAACCAGAACCAAGGTGGTCCGAAGATCCTAAAAAACCCGGTTCCAGTTATACCCACTTTATAGTTTTTCAAAATTAGCTTTACCGTCCAATCATTTAATACAGTCGCGATCAATCAATTAAAAGTTCAAGATTTTTCAAGCTCAAAACAAGATTTCACCATTATTAAGTCCGGTTTATAATTTTATTATGAAATTACCCTTGTTGTTTACTATCATGTCACAACATATAAAACAAACAGTAATTAAATAATAATAAATAAACAACTCAAATAATGGACATGCAAAATAAATTAATTAATACACACAATTGATTAAATATACGATTTTCATAGGGTCCTCCCTAATTTCATAATTAATTTAATTTTAGTAATCTTTACATGTCAAACACTTACTAAAAAACTTTATTAATTATAACAAATCGCATAATAAAAGCATGAAATCTACATAATACGTAACAATTACTACAAAATCAACATAATTCATGACAACACATGCATGGTTTGTCATGGATGCCCACATTGCACTTATTATAATAATAAAGTCAAGGAACGCATAACCAAAATGGCATATCACAAATATCCATTAAATACACATAAGGATTACATGCAACCTAGGGTTTTTACAAGTTTTAACAAAATTCAAAACCCTAATTTTCTTTAAAAAAAAATTATAGTCGACATAAAAAAAATTCTAGGGTTTACAAAATTTTAAAAAACATAAGAACACCAAAGCATGTAATAATCATAACGATTCAATTTTATGTGTTTCGGTAATTAATTTTAACGTATTAACGGCTCTTGATGCCACTGTTGGAAAATGTAAATCATAACAATTATATAAACATAAAACATCATCAAGCACACAGCGGAAATAGATCAAATACATGTAATTAAATTAACCGAATTAAAACGATATGCGTACCTCAATTAATGAATCAAGAACAATTGAACAAGAACCCTAAACCCTAAAATTAGGGTTTAATATATTCGACTATACCCTAGTCGAATCACCAATAAATCACAAACAATAATGTGTTTGTACTTCGTTCTTGTACACACGTATTAGTAGCGTTTCAATGAGAAAAGCTAGGTTCTTAATTCACAAACAAACCAAACACTATGTTTAGAAGATCGCGTAGGAACCCTAGAAGGGTGTAGTTGATCAACTAAACAAGAATGGTTTGAGCTTAGTTGATCGCGTAGGAACCCTATAAGGGTGTAGTTGATCGTGTAAGCTCAAGAGGAGAGAAAGAAGAAGATGTTTGGCTTGCTAGAGAACCAAGGGATGATTGAATGAATACATAGGGACATGTATTTATACTAATCATGAAACTTGGAGCAAAAGCCACAAACCCTACACCCCTTAGGTTGAGTCGGCCGATCATGGGTCTAGAATACCCATTCTAGATCTTTCTTAAACACTATTTCATGATTAGTCCTTCATCTTTTGTCTAACGGTCGTTAGGTACCGTTAAGTGTTTATTTGTGAATTAATAATTATTCATAACTTAATATAATAATTATTAATACATTGAAACTCATACGTAAAGTGTGCAATCCCGAAGTCTCGTGTTCGAGTCCGTACATATTCATTAATTTTTATCCGTTACTTCTAACACATACACCCCCTTACTATTCTTTCAAAGACTTTATAGGTTGTCTTTTACTTTACTCTGGTGGTGATGTATATGAACAATTAACTTCCTCTGAGTATAGTCAAATATATTTGAAGAAACTCGGGGTTCTTCTATATTTTTCGCATCATCATTGACCCGAGATGGTAAAACCAATCATGTCAATTGCTATAACAATCTTGGCTCATAAACATATAATTTATGACCACATGTGCTTCAATTGCACTTTACTTATTCAAGAGTTGAATAATATGAAAAACATGAAACATCATCACAAATAAACTTATATGTATTTTCTTCTAGCCTAATACCGCACAATTTTCTAATTACACATATACATCTAACCATCCAATAAAGTGTCTAATAAGCAAATAAAAACACATAATAAGTAATACTATATGCGGGAAACATACTGCCATAATTTGAGTCAGCTAAGTAATCTTGATATCTTCATTTTATTTAAGCAATCTAAACAATAATTTGAGTAAAGCATATTTAATTAGATGACAAATTTAACTATTTTCACTAAAAGTTCATTATTTTCTTGGCAACAAGTAAATATCGTTTCAATACTTTATCGAAAAACTTTTTTCATAACCTTATTATCACATAAAAAAATATGAGAAGTAATAGATGGTCTAGTACATTCATCAATCTTAAATCTTATAACCAAAGGTGAATTAATATATAACTAGCTTTTAAAAATATCGTAAACTCTAATGTCACATACTCACATACAGGGGCGGAGCCAAAGCTTGGCCACCTGTGGCACATGCCACATATGGATTGCTCATGTGATGTAGAGATGTTTTATGAGGTTCTGAATTCTGAGATATACATGGTAAAATATCAAGTTACAGTTGTAGGCCTGTATTTGAGGTTATATACTTACTTGGCCTATTGTTTATATCTTTTAGGAAGTTTTATTTTTATATTATTTACCTCTTTATCTTTTTTAATTGTTGCATTTTATTTTTAGTCAACATTTAACATACACTTCTTTTGTTCAACATTGGTATCTATCAACATACATTATATTTTTGATATTTTAAGCTTTCTCTTGCAAATAATATAAGTGATTAAAGGCTATAGATTATAATTAGTTAATGTTTTTGATTTTATGAATGTTAAAAGATTCTTTTTATTGTTTTACATAGTTATAATACACTCATGTTGAGTGCATAGATATAAAATTTAACTCATGTAAATGATACATGGTCATTTGTAACTTTAAAACAAAATTGATCTCAATTCTCAAATATTGTAAACTGGATAGATAAACTTATAATCTTGGATAACCAAAACCCAAATAGGCAAACATATTCATCCAAGTTAACATAACTTAAAAAACTAACAAAAATAAGCTAATCTATGTACATATATATGAGCGATTTTCATAAATTGAGCCATGTCGCGCACAAAGTAGTGGAATATTGTGCTACAACTGATCATAACTTTTAAATTAGCAAGTGATACTTACCTTATACATAAAACTTGGGGTGAAAAAAAAATTGTGCCACACATGTTTAAAAATCCTGGATCCGCCCTGCTCACTTACTACTTAAATTATTGCAAGTAAACGTCATCATATTATAACCATTATTCATGTACATAAGCTTAGCATATAAAGGCAAAACATTGTAGTTTAGTTCTTGATCAGTCGTGAAGTGAGATAAAATGATCACACATATATTCTTTAGCTATAGTTTGTACATCGCCAAGTTCGTTGACACAAAATGCAACTAAAAATCATAAGTTGGTATTCAACTCAGCTGAAAACCTAGATGACATTAATTCTACCACTTGTAGTATCTATCAAGATCTTAGAATCACGGACATTATAGATTTATAGACATGAAATTAAACTTTTGATCAAAGAATAGCGTACACAATTGACATACATAGATAATTACAAAGAAGGCGCATATACCATTTATAGTTGTAACAAAAGGCAATCCATATTCCCTTATGTACGCAAAACTTATTTGTCTAAGATTTACTAGTATTCCGATTGGATGTCAATAGTCATAATTTTCTAACCACCTTAAGATCCAAATTTTAAAACATGGTATTTATACAATTATTAGTTAAAATATACCAGGGTTTTAAGATATATCACATCAAAAGTTAATTTATAACTTCAAACGTGGCTTCTCTTTTATGTTTTCTTTCGGTGTGTGATAAAATCTCAAATCTAATAATCAAAAGTTTTACAAAAGTAATAATGTAACATGTATAGCATATAATATATATATTAAGATTCAAGCATGTACGTCCAAGCGTTTACTTTAAGGACGTTATCAAGTTTCATGATACTTTTTAATTAGTATCTGAACTTGCAAGTATATGCTAGATTGACAATCTTAAACAAACCAAACAACAATCATGTATTACGAATAAAATTATGGATGCTATAATAACTTATAAAAATCAATTTTTCAAACTAGCTAGGACATTATATTATAATACAAAACTAACATAAAGATAACAATTCCATACGAGTCTAGCACATTAATTCACTTACCACAGAACTACAGAAGCATATAATAAAGTATTGCTACCTTACATATTACAAAGTTGTGATATAATTATGTTACACAAAACATTCATATCAATATTATAGTAATTGTTGGAAGGATTATTGTTAAAGGTACGGTTCGAGGACGAACTGTCTGATTGTAAATGATTAGGTGGATTGGAAGAATTGTTTTGAGATGAGTTTTGGTTTTGTTTCCACTTAAAGTTTGGGTGACTTTTCCAAAAAGGGTTTTATGAATCACCATAAATGTTTGGCTCGGGTTTGAAAGTGAACCACTTTTCTCCCGCTCCATCGGTACGCGAGGATGCGTAGTCCGCGAGCTTGTTCGGGGAGTTCCATGCAATCACGAGTGTCATGAGGACCACTGCATAATTCACATGAAGAAGTGATTTTGTTCACTTGGCTTGAAGGTGCAGGAGCTTCGTAGGATTTCATGAGAAACTTGACTTGGTCTTCAAGTTCCATGATCCTACGATTGGGAATGCTTGAGTTATTCGAAGGCAAGGATATTGCCTTGACCGTTTTGCTCAATTCTCGGGGGTTATTCCATCATTCGTTGTCATAGGGAGCAAGATCTTCTATGATTCCCCACGATTCTTCCGCATTCTTGACACTAAGCTTACCACCAGCCGCTTGGTCAATGGTTTGCTTTGTGGATTGATTGACATGATCATAGAATATTTGGACTTGGAGCCAAAGATCAATGTCATGATGAAGGACTTTTTGGAGTAAGTCCTTGAAATGAGTCCACGCTTCGTAAAGAGTTTCACCTTGACGTTATTGGAACATCAAGATGTCATTCCTTAGCTTGGTAGTTCTCCCCGGTGAAAAAAATTGAGCTAGGAAATAAGAATTGAGATCATCCCAAGATGTGATGGATCCCGCGGGTAAACGCTCAAGCCATTCTAGCTTGGTCATGTGGAGAGAATTGAAAGAGACGCAAGCGTGTCGTCTCTCGAGTAGCAACATCAAGGTATAATCTACGATTTTAAGGAAATCCTCGAGATGTTGGTTTGGATCTTCGGAACAAAGTCCAGGGAATGGCAATTTATGGTGCGGAAAAGAAACAAAAACACATACTAATACACATGAAGAGGCACTTTAATTTGTATACTCTAATTTTGGTGCATACCAAGGAACAAATCCCCACCATCCATCTAGTTTGATCTAATGGTGTGGATTAACCTAAGATTAAATGGAAAACATAAGTCCATTTTTTTTTCCTTTTTTCTTTTTCCTTTTGTCTTTTTTTTTTTTCTTTTTTTTTTTTTTTCTTTTTTTTTGTTCTTTAATTCACGTAGGTTTTTTTTTTTCGTTCTTTCAATTCATGTAAGTTTTTTTTTTTTTTTTTTTTTACTGTTTTCATATATTTTCATCCGTTTTCGCTCGTTTTTATACGTTTTTGTTCTGTTTTCGTCCGTTTTCGTCCGTTTTCTCCCCCGTTCTAATCTGTTTTCTTATGTTTTCATCCGTTATCATATGTTTTCGTTCGTTTTAATACGTTTTCATCCTTGTTATTTCGTTTTCGTCCATTTTTCATACGTTTTCGTCCATTTTCAGACGTGCTTTTACACTTTCATACGTTTTTATCCGTTTTCATACATATTCGTCCGTTTTCTTGCGTTTTCATCGTTTTCTTACGCTTTCGTCTGTTTTCGTCCGTTTCCATACGTTTTCGTTCATTTTCATACGTTTTCGTCAGTTTTCATCTGTTTTCTTTCATTTTCGTCCATTTTTCATACATTTTCGTTCTTTTTCATATGTGTTTTTACGCTTTCAAACGTTTTCATCCGTTTTCATACATTTTCGTCCATTTTTAAATGCTTTTGGCCGTTTTCAGATATTTTCATACATTTCTGAATATCATAAGAGATAATCTGTGATATTCAGAATATCACAAGTGATATTCCGTGATATTCTGAATATCACAAATGATTTTTCGAATATCACATGTGATATTCTTTGATTTTCTGAATATCACAAGTGATATTCTGAGTACCACAAATGATATTCTGAATATCATAAGTGATATTATGTGATATTCAGAATATCACAAGCGATATTCTGAATATCACAAGTGATTTTCAACTAATGTTTTGTAACATGAAAATCACAAGTGATATTCAGAAAACCATAAGTGATGGATATTCAGAAAATCACAAGTAATATTCAAAATATCGCAAGTGATATCCAGAAAATCACAAGTGATACTCTGAATATCAATTGTGATATTCAAAAACGTATGGAAAACGTAAGAAAATGGATGAAAACATAAGAAAATCACAAGTGATATTCGTCTGTTTTCGTCTGTTTTCATACGTTTTCGTCATTTTTCGTTCGTTTTAATATGTTTTCATCTATTTTCTTTCGTTTTGTTCATTTTTCATACGTTTTCGTCCGTTTTCATACGTGCTTTTATGCATTCATACGTTTTGTCCGTTTTCATACATATTCGTCCGTTTTCTTGCGTTTTCATCCGTTTTCTTACGCTTTCGTCTGTTTTCATATGTTTTCGTCCGTTTTCTTACGTTTTCGTTCGTTTTCATCCGTTTTCTTTCGTTTTCGTCCTTTTTCATATGTGTTTTTACGCTTTCATACATTTTCATCCGTTTTCATTCATTTTTGTCCATTTTTAAATGCTTTTGGCTGTTTTTAAATGCTTTTGACCGTTTTCAGACATTTTCATACGTTTCTAAATATCATAAGAGATATTCTGTAATATTCAGAATATCACAAGTGATATTCCGTGATATTAAGAATATCACAAGTGATATTCCGTGATATTCTGAATATCACAAGTGATTTTTTGAATATCACATGTGATATTCTTTTCTGAATATCATAAGTGATTTTCTGAATATCACAAGTGATATTTTTCAAACGTTTTCATCCATTTTTAGACGTGTTTTTACGCTTTCATACGCTTTTATATGTTTCATACATATTCATTCGTTTTCTTGCGTTTCCGTTCGTTTTCATTCGTTTTCGTCAATTTTCATCCATTTTCTTTTGTTTTCATCCTATTTTTCATACGTTTTCTTCCTTTTTCATACGTGTTTTTACGCTTTCATACGTTTTCGTCCGTTTTCATAAATATTCTTTCGTTTTCTTACATTTTTGTCGTTTTCATTTGTTTTCATCCGTTTTTCAATGTTTTAGCCATTCTCAGACGTTTTCATACATTTCAGAATATCACCAAGTGATATTCTGAATATCGCAAGGGATATTCGGAATATCACAAGTGATTTTCTGAATATCACATGTGATATTTTGTGATTTTCTGAATATCACAATTGATATTCTGAATATTATAAGTGATATTCTGTGATATTCAAAAAATCACAAGCGATAGATATTCAAAAAATCACAAGTGATATTCAGAATATTGCTAGTGATATTCAGAAAATCACAAGTGATATTTTGAATATCAATTGTGATATTCAAAAACGTATGAAAACGGACGAAAACGTAAAAAAATGGATGATTACGTATGAAAATGAACGAAAACATAAGAAAATCACAAGTGATATTCAGAAAATCAAAAGTGATATTCTGAATATCACTTGTCATATTCAGAAACATAAGAAAACGGACGAAAACATAAGAAAACGGGCGAATATGTATGAAAACGTCTGAGAATGGCCAAAAACATTGAAAAGCGGACAAAAAAATGTAAGAAAACGGAAGAATATGTATGAAAACGGACGAAAATGTATGAAAGCGTAAAAACACGTATGAAAAAGGAAGAAAACGTATGAAAAATGGGACGAAAACAAAAGAAAACGGATGAAAATGGGCGAAAACGAATGAAAACGAACGAAAATGCAAGAAAACGGATGGAAACGCAAGAAAACGGATGAATATGTATGAAACGGAAAAACGTATGAAAGCGTAAAAACACATCTAAAAACGGATGAAAACGTATGAAAAATGGACGAAAACGAAAGAAAATGGATGAAAACGTATTAAAATGAACGAAAACGTATGAAAACGGACAAAAACTTATACAAACAAAGGAAAACGTAAGAAAACAGATGAAAACGTGCGAAAATGGGCGAAAACATATGAAAACGGACGAAAACGTATGAAAAATAACAAAATGTATGAAAACTGGAGAAAACGTATGAAAACGGGCGAAAACGGACAAAAATGTATGAAAACAGTATAAAATAGATGAAAGCGAAAAAAAACGTGAACTAAAAAAAAGTGAACTAAAAGAAAAGTGAATTTAAAAAAAAAAAAAAAAAAAAAAAGCGTGAATTGAGAACAAAAAAAACAAAAACCACCTACGTGAAAAAAAGAAAAAAAAGACAAAAGAAAAGAAAAAAGAAAAAAAAATGGACTTATGTTTCTCATTTAATCTTAGGTTAATCCCCACAATTAGATCAAATTAGATGGATGGTTGAGATTTGACCCTTGGTATGCATTAAAATAAGAGTATGCATTTGAATTTTACCTACAAAAACAATCTTTACTACAAGGTAAACATCATCTTTGAATAAAATGATTCTTGTCATGTGTTGAATTGACTAATATTACAACTTTGACTCATTCGAGATAAAACACAACATAAATCAATTTATTTTTAATACGTAAATGGGTTAAAATTCTCATGTTAAGTATGGATATGTTTCACCTTTGTAGACACTCGAACAATGGCCAAGCTTTGTTTTTTCTTATCAAAATTTGGTTGTCATATGTATACTCCACATCTAAATAATCACAACGACACTTGAGATAAAAATTTGGTTGTAATATGTATACTCCACATCTAAATAATCACAACGACACTTAAGATAAACGTTCATAAATCACAACTTAAATTCAGAGACAGAGTTTATAGAGTACAACTTATTACACATAAACATACATTAGTTTGTACTAAATTACTGGTAATTCTTTCAAAGGTGAGCACAATTCAAAATGTCCAATAAGGTCAATACTCGAGGCGCAACAATGGGCGTTGGAATTTCTTCACGGTTATGAGGAGGCGGTTCCTTCGCTTCCGCATATGTGTTTACCTGTTTATGTGATTGTCATGATTAAATATTTTAACAGTGGTATCACGAGCTTGCTATAACATGTTAATGATTACTAAAACACATAAAAAACGAATCTTTAATGTTTTTAGATACATGTTAAGATGTTTTGTAAGATACAGGGTTTTATTAATTCGAAACTCTAATAAGTTTTGGGGGGGGGGGGTCGATTACCTCCTTATCCAAATTTTAGGGTTTGTGTTAAATATTAATTATGATTAGAAACCCTAGGTTTTTAACAAGTTTATGTGTTAATTGGACGTATCTTGTGACCTAATTGGTAATTGTTATGCATGAATTCGTGACGAAACATGCATGTTAGTCATGGATTATTAATTGGTTAATTGTTTTGCTTTGTCACATGTTTTAGATAGATCTAAAATTGGGGAAGACCTCAATTAATTAAAATCAATTTATGTGCTATGTGGTGTGTAATTAACTATGGCCTACACAATTGATTCGTCAATGTATGTGGCTCACTTTCATTAAGAAGGGAAGGCCTTAGTTGATTACATGCATATAGGAAACCTATAATTGATTTGATTAGGGTTTATCTAATCTAGCTGGCATGTGGCTAATTGTTTCATCTTTATAATTGTTATGTGTATTAGTTGATTAATTTTGTTCAATTACTTGTTTTATTGTTTTTGTTGGACATGTTGTAAGAAATAAAAGGGTAATTTTTGTAAAGAAAATTAATTGGACTAATAATGGTGAAACCTTAAGTGATAAGTTATGACTCTTGCAAGGTCTTATGTGCCGACAGTGGTTCACTTCGCACGGTACCCAGGCGAGACTAGCAAGTTTTATAATTTATTACATGTTTTTAAGATTAAAGTCATAAACTTTTGCTTGATTGATATTTTTGTACAAATAGTGTGTGAAAGGCGGACCGACATTGACAAACTGTGCGGTGGGTTCTAGTAGAGAGGGGTTTTCTAAGAGATTCGCTCCTACCATCTCTCTACCCCCGCTTGTGCGTCAACTAGACTTACCTATATCACTATTTTGCGTACACTGTCATCTTAAGGGTGATTTACCTCAATTCCAGGCGCCACTTTTGTGGTAATTGTCCGAATAACATGTAAGAGTAGGACATAGTGGGTGATAATTGTTGGTACTTCTTTAATTGGTGAACCCGATACCTCAAGTAAAACTTTTTGACTTAATCTTAGCAAATTGGTAATTAAAAAGGTTTTGAAAACTTATGTTATGAAGATGAGTGCATGCATCTTCGTACATGTTTTGATTGTCACATCAAACAAAATACCCTATAAAAAATTTAAGTTACATGCCTTCTAACTATAAGAAACACTTGAAATTATTATTTGGTAAACATGAGACCTAGGCTAAATTTTAATGACAAGGTAAAATTCTGTTATTGTGTGAGACCAAATATAGATATTTTACACGTTTCTAAGTTAGACGACTTAATTAAGTTGTGCGTGAGACCTAGAACTTAAGGCATGAGATGGGATGAAACATGCTTACATTGCAAATTGATGAATCAATTTGATGTAATTCCCATAATGATCTAGGAATTGGAAAATTGTTTGCCAATTATTGTTCGACAGATTACCATCTTTTATACTTTAATTACTAGCAGATCAACTGATGTAGTGAAATCTATGAAAAGTTGGATCCTAGATTTTCAAGAAAATTAAGTGGTTATATGAATATATCCTTGGGTATTATATTTTCTTGGAAATACGTATTATCGAAAATACTAATGTTTGAACTTTTTTCTGTAGAAATGGCTCAACCCGATAACTTCATTGTTGTTTCTGCTTTCAAGAGTCATCTTGAAAGGGAAAAATTGACTGGGAAAAATTTCAATGATTGGCACAGATCGCTCAGAATTGTCTTGAGGACGACTGATAGGCTCGATTATTTGAATACTCCTTGCCCTGATCGTCCTGCTGAAACTGCACCTGACGCAGAAAAAGCAGAATGGTATGCTGAGTACAAGAAGTATAATGAGGTTTCTTGTTTAATGCTCACTAGTATGGATGCAAAGTTACAAAAACTGTTTGAGTACTATTATCCATACAATATGCTTCAAGAACTCAAGAAATCTTATGAGAAATCACCAGCAGTTGAATTGTATGACCTGCTCGATCAATTACACAGCTGTAAACATGGTGATGGAAAACCTGTAAGTAATTATGTGTTGATGATGAAAGACTACTTTGATCAACTCCACAGACTCGACTTCGGTTACTGATGCAGGATTTCTGACCAGGTTTTACTATTTATAAAGTCTCGTTTCTACCCTAGGTCTACCTTATGCACTACCGGACAGAGAATCCGGTCGTGTGTAGGCTAGTAATGGTAACTCCGAGGTCGTCCCAATAGCTATGTGGTGCGGATTATATCTAAGTCTAATGTCACTAATTAATAAAAAGAGAATATATTGATTGATTGATTAAACTAAATGAAATGGAAAATAAAAGCAATTAAAATAAAGGTTGTGAGCAGTAGGAGAAAAATGTGCTAACCTAATTACTCATCCTATATCGCTTATGGTCATGTTCCCTATTAAACTAATCTCATGCTTTAGGTGGGGCGGACATATATCACTAGGTGCATATGGTCAAGTTCCCTAGCCTATCTCCCCCGAATCCTGTCATGAACCACATGCACTACCCCATGCTAGTAAGCCGACGTACGGTAGACGGATTTGAGTCATTAAGCGCCACTACATGCTAGACTTATCTCTAATGGCCCGTTGTCACGATCATAGGCCATTTCTCTAACTTCTTAAGTTCATCAAACATCGGTAGGTGATCCTATGGTCAATTCGCACACAAGGCAGTATGGTCAGTTGTCATCCCCCCCATTTCCTTGCAATCTATCAGGCTAGTGTCCTATGGTCAATTCTTCTAGCCTACTAACTAAACTGGGGGCTTATTCCAATTTAAGCTAGCATAACAGATACTACCGCATCTCAAAACTACCGAAACAAGAGGTTCTCACGATAAACTAAGCATGCACACACGTAAAAGCATTTAAGAAAAGTACGGAAACATGATTAAAACAATATAGGAATCATAACTAGGCTAGCACCAAAGGTGCGTAGCCGATCATATTAAATTCAACACCCGAAGTAATGTTTACAAAAACCATGAATTCGAAATGTAAATCAAATGATGAAATGCTAAAACTTATGGTGATTGAGGTGTGATTTCTCCCTCGAAAAGGCTCCGTATGCTGCTGTAGCAGGGCCTCCTAAAAGCTCCCAACGATCTCTGACTTTGTGTGTGAGAAAGTTGTATCCCAAAATGCAGAAATTAGGGTTGTATTTATAGGCCCGTCGAGAGTTACGGCGTAACTTAGAAATGTGTTACGCCGTAACTAGTGTAATCTTATCCGGATCTGAAGGTTACGGGCATAATTGGTGAAACGTTACGCCGTAACAATGATATTAGGGTTTTGTCTACGTCGTAATATCCATGTGCGTTACGCCGTAGATAATTTCTCCGATCTCAGATTACTCTCATAGTCTTCATTACGTCGTAATCCAATGATGTGTTTACGCCGTAAGTTAATTCTTGATCTAGGACTACTCTCGAGCATGTTGCTACGCCGTAAATCCAAAGTTGTGTTACGGCGTAGTCTTCGGATTTGAGGATTCATAAGACTTGTGTTTGTTACGGCGTAAACCATGAAATTGGTTACGCCGTAAACTCTTGATCATCGTTGACTTGGTCTTCTTAGTTGAAATCCTAGCTACGGCGTAGTTGAGAGATGATGTTACGCCGTAGCTTCTTCAAGCATACTTGGATTTGTCTATCTTTGCATGTTCTTTCCAATTTCCTCGTCTCTTTAGCTCCTATGCTCACTTGTAAAATATAAAGGAATCAAAGTATATATCCACATAATCAGTAATATAAATGAGCATAATAGGGGGAAATTGACACTTAAATATCAGGATTATTTGATGTCATCAGTTACCCTGAGAATGTGCAAGTGAACCTAATCAATAGGTCCCTTAACAAGGACTTTAAAGGTTTTGTTCAAAACTTCAACGTGCATTGCTCAGGGAAGACACTCTCAGAATTACTCGCAATGCTTGTAGATTATGAGAAGGGTTTTCCACCTCAAGGTAAGGCACCTACTCCTCAAGTTTTGGCAATTCAAAGAGGTAGGATCCAGAAGAAATCGCAAGCAAAGAAGGGTAAGGGTAAGGTTGAAAAAGGCAAGCAGGTCATGGCCTATCAACCAAATCCTAAGGTGAAGCAACATCAACCCAAGCAGAACAAGGTGAATCCTCCCAACAAGAAGGATCAGGCTTGTTACCATTGTCATGAGAAGGGACATTGGAAGCACAATTGTCCACTCTAGATTCATGACTTGCGAAAAAAGAAGCAGAAGAATGAAGCTGGTAACCCCAGTACTTCAGGTGCGTTCTTTATGATTGATTATTTACTTTAACTCATAAAAATTCCTGGGTATATGATACGGGCTGTGGTATTCATATTTGCAATACTATGCAGGGTTTTAGAGTTGAGAGAGGCTTGCCTATGGACAACAATATCTGCACGTTGGTAATGGAGCAAATGCAGCTGTTGAAGCTATAGGTGTATTTGAATTAGTTTTGCCTTTAGGCTTAGTACTGTTTTTGAATAATTGTCATTATGCACCTTCAATTGTTAGGGGTGTAGTTTCCTTTTCTCGTTTATTGGATCTTGGATTTCAACATACTATTAATAGCAATGCAATTTCTGTTTCGTTTAATAATGTTTTTTATTTTAATGTTGTTGCTGTGAATGGTATTTTTGAAATTGATATGAATGTGAATGTATCCAATAATTGTAATAATTCAATGTATAGCATCAATCATAAGAGAATCAAGAAAGGTCTAGACTCATCTTATCTTTGGCATTTTTGACTTGCTCATATAGGCAAGGCTCGCATGGAAAAGCTGCAACACGATTGGCTTTTGCAAGGTATCAATCATGAATCATTTGATAAATGCGAATCTTGTATATCTAGTAAGATGACTAAGAAACCTTTCAATAATCGTATGGAAAGAGCTTCTGATCTACTTGATCTTATTCACACAAATGTGTGTGGACCACTTAGACATGTGTCAAGGAGGGGTGCTAGCTACTTCTTAACATTTACGGATGATTATAGCCGTTATGGTTATGTTTATTTACTTAAACATAAACATGAGGTGTATGAAACATTCCAAGTGTTTAAAGCAGAAGTAGAGTTTCAACTTGGAAATAAGATTAAAGCTCTTCAATCCGACAGAGGTGGTGAATACCTGAGTCAAGAGTTTACAGATTTTCTAGCTGAGAATGGAATTGTCCGGCATCTCACTTCTCCATATACTCCACAACAAAATGGTGTATCTGAGAGAAGAAATCGTACATTGCAAGATATGGATATGATCTTGTTTAATCTTACAACTCTTCCTTTTTCATTTTGGGATTATGCCTTAGAATCTGCAGTTCGCATTCTAAATATGGTTCCAACTAAGAAGGTGGATAAGACACCATATGAGTTATGGACCGGTAAAGTGCCTAACTTGTCTTATCTAAAGGTCTGGGGTTGCGAGGCGTTTGTTAAACGTGACTCAGCAGATAAACTCCAACAAAGATCTGTAAAATGCATCTTTGTAGGATACCCAAAGGAAACAATGGGTTACTACTTTTATTACCCACCTGAAAACAAAGTATTTGTTGCAAGGTATGGAGAATTCTTGGAAAAGGAATTCATATCTCAAGAATTCAGTGGGAGAGTTTATGACCTGGAAGATGATCAGGTAGATGCATTACCTTCTGAAAACACTAGCCAACTTCTTGTGGAACTTGAAAGTTTAGGTCCTCTACCAGAAGTTGAAGTGGTTCCCATTCGTAGATCCATAAGGACTGTGTAAGCTCCTGAACTTCTATGTCTTAATGTAGAGTGTGAGGAAACTATGCTAGGGGATCTTGATGAACCTACTAGTTATAGGGCTGCCATGAATAGTCCTGAAAAAGAAAAATGGCGAGTTGCTATGAATGGGGAAATGCAATCCATGAAAGATAATGAAGTCTGGATTGAAGTTGACCTTCATTCCTATACCAAGGTAGTTGGAAGTAAGTGGATGGCAATGTACACACCTATAAAGCTCGTTTGGTAGCTAAAGGCTTTACTCAAACATACGATGTTGACTATGAGGAGACCTTTTCTCCTGTAGCTGACATTAGAGCTATTAGGATTCTCATAGCTATAGCTGCATACTATGATTATGAGATTTGGTAAATGGATGTCAAAACCGCCTTCTTAAATGGTCCCCTAGATGAAGACATCTATATGGCACAGCCTGAGGGGTTTGTGAATCCAGAATTTCCAAACCGTGTATGCAAACTTCAAAGATCCATTTATGGATTGAAGCAAGCATCACGGCAATGGAATAAAAGATTTGATAGTTTAATTAAAAAGTATGGATTCACTCAAAATCTTGATGAGCCATGTGTATATCACAAAGCTAGTGGGAGTGATGTAATTTTCCTTATTTTATATGTCGATGACATATTGATCATGGGAAAAGACATTCCAAGTTTGCAAAGGGTTAAGGCATATCTTGGAAATTGTTTTTCTATGAAAGATTTAGGGGAAGCTGCATTCATTCTTGGAATCAAAATTTATAGAGATGGATCTCAGTGATTGATTGGATTAAGTCAAAGTGCTTACATTGATAAAATATTGAAGAGATTCAATATGCAAAATTCCAAGAAAGGATATTTGCCAATGCAAGAACAACATGGCTTAAGTAGCAAGGTTTGTGCTTCAACACCTACAGAGGTGGAACGCATGAAGAGAGTCCCTTATGCTTCGGCTGTGGGATCTATAATGTATGCGGTGAAAAGTACAAGGCCTGATGTGGCATTTGCTTAAAACTTGACCAGTAGATATCAACAGAATCCGGGTGAACTTCACTGGACTGATGTTAAGAATATTCTTAAGTACCTTAGGGCTACTAAAGATATGTTCTTGGTATATGGGGGAAATCCAAATGTAGAACTTGATGTTACAGGTTACTGCGATGCATCCTGGAAATGTGATAAAGATGATACAAAGTCTCAGATGGTTTATGTATTTGTCATTAACGAAGGAGCTGTGGATTGGAGGAGCAAGAAGCAGAGTACATTAGCGATGTCTGCAATAGAAAGTGAGTACATAGCTGCTTCAGAAGCTGCAATGGAACCCGTTTGGATTAGGAAGTTTGTTTCGGGGCTTGGAGTTATGCCATCGATTCAAAGACCTATAAAAATGTATTGTGACAACTCAGCTGCAATTACATTTTCCAATGAACCTGGAATCATGAAAGGTACCATACATTTCCCGATTAAACATCACTATGTTCGAGAACAAGTCGAAATAGGTGAAATCGAGTTACTCAAAGTTCACACAGATGATAACTTAGCAGATCAATTGACAAAGCCTCTACCTGGCACTAAGCTTTATAAGCTTGTTGAAGGCATAGGGCTTCGTTTAGCTGAAAGTTTCATGCCCATTTGTGATTAGTATTTGGATAAAGGATGTAATGTACAATTATTATTTTAATGAAATAAAATATCGTTTATGTTTATTTATTATTGTCTTAATAATATATCTTGTATTTGCATGTTTAAATCCATGAATAAATTATTATTCTAAATTGTCCGTTGTCGGTTAATGATATGGGAATATAATTAAATTAAGACAAATCTGAGTATTGGTTAGAATATACTTGAAAGTATATTGATGCGAAGTCATACCAATTTCACATGATATTCAATGAATTAAATATAGGACTTATCCCAACTTCATGATTTCACATTATGGGACTTGTCATTAAAGTGAATCATGCTTAGTAGTTATCCTCAGACTTGAGATACCAGATAAGTGTCATGCATGTAGTTCATTTTTGTGAAGCAATTTACCGCTATCCGTAACTGGTAGTCATAAGGATTGTTTTTAGAAGTGTTACAAAGTTCATGGGTTATTCTTGTAGTCAGGAAAGAATTTGTTCCTTCAAATTTGTTTTGAAGTATAATACTACTGGCCACTCGTAGGGTTGACAAAATGTTTGCGTGGCCACGCCCAAAGTCTATTCTGGAATACATTCAGATGTTTTGGTAATTTTGTTCAATCATTTACAAACGAGAAACAAAAATTTAATAAAGAATGACTTGAACCCATATCTTTATTAATATGGTATTAGAAACAAAAGGATGATAATAATGATGAATCATTAAAGGTTTTATCCAAGAAACCTAACGAGTTGGTCTAGGGGCATTGGCGTGTTGCTAGACGCTTACCAATGTCATTACGCAATTAATAGATATCCAAGTGGGAGCTGTTAGAGTTTGGATAAATATTAATAAACTTATGACTAGAATCGAACTCGTGACCTCGGGATTGCACACATTAGAAATGAGAATTAAGTATAATAATTGATATATATTAAATGTTATATATATAATTATTTGAATGCAAGAAATGGCTAATGGTCGTTAGTACTTAACGGAATTGACTAACGGACAAACAAAAGGGACTAGATTGAAATTAGGAGGCAAGAAAGATCCGAAAGGGCCCTTTGGGTCCTATGGCCGGTCGAACCCAAGTCCAAGGGGGATTCCCCTTGCCCTAACTTGCTCCCAAAGATTTCAACTAGTATATAAACAAACCTAGGGTCAAAACTTTCACACCTTTTGTGCACATACACAAAACCCTAAAAAGTTTTTCCTCTTCTCTTTGTTTTCTCTTGGCCGATCGGTTCTAACACCCTCAAAGGGTTTTGGATCGAAAAGTTCATAAAGAAATTTCTTGTATTAGTTTACTAGCATAAACCTTAATTTGCTATTAATTTGTTTGTACAAGAACGAGGTAATAACTCACTATAGTTATTATCAAGAGATCGAATAACAAAATCGGTAAGGGGTTATTCATTGATCTATACAAACCCTAATTAGGGTTCATCTTATTATTCAAGGTTATTCAAGTGATTCTGGTTCAGCTAGAATCCCACAGTACGTTCCTATTTAATTTTATGTTAATCTTTAATATGTTATAGATGTTCCTTCACTTCCGCATATGTGTTTACCTGTTTATGTGATTGTCATGATTAAATATTTTAACAGCTTTTGCACTTGTTTCATCTGAGCCTGGTTCGGCCATTCGGATAATTAAGAACGTAAGGGTGTGTGTAGATTGTCATAATTATACAAAGCTTGTTTATGTGATATATAAATGAGTGATTATAGTTAGAGATAGAATTAGATTTCATCGTTTTCGATATGGGAATTGTTCTTGTTTAGATTATTGGTGGGAATTTTGAAATACGCATTGTTCAAATACGAATGGATTCAATTAGCAATAAAAAACACAAAACTTGAAAAAATAAGAATAGCTAGAACTGAAACGAGACCAAACTAAATGATATTCTAACTTAATCATACAGATATGCTAACTTAATCATACTGGTACCATCTAATTCTCTCTTGTTAATCAGAAAAATTATGCTCAACAACTACAGTAAAGATCTCCAAAACTAGGGTATAAAAAACCAAACCGTTCAATTTGGGTTCACTTCAATCATTGGTTTGTAAAAATAAAAAAGTAGAACATTTGATCCACTAATCTGCAACTGCAAAAAGACTTAACAGCCTTGAACATTCTTATAAGAGTGGACTTAAGAGAAAATGTGCTTGTGGATTAACGAGAAACGTAACAAAAAATAGGTGCACGAAGCGACTAAATGGTAAAAACAAAAGATTATTTTGCAAAAGGGTGAAGTAGCATGAAGCAATGAATAATGAATTTTATTGTAAGGCTTCCTTTTCAGTATATGTATCTATACAAACTGGAGGGGCAATAACCTTTTATCCACTCCTTAAAATTCTGTTATATTCTTGTGCCTCTATTTGATTTTCTTCCTTCTTTTTCCATCTGGTTTTATATTATAAGTGTTCCTTCACTGATCTGATTATCATCAGAAGAAGAATCTGAAGCAGGTTTAGATTTGGACACCATCCGTGAGAACCCGTAGCCAAGAGAGCTTCCAATTGCTTCCGAGAGCTACATAATGCAATATCGTTTAGGTCAATGTTTGATTTTAAAACATGTCATGAGACACTTTAATATTGCATTATACTTTTTATACAATATACATGTAAAAGGACACGTACGATAATATCATTTAGAAAAGAAAAGAAAAAACAAAGGTTTCTAGAATGCCTTGCTCAAAATAAGGAATTGTTCACATCTAATTCTGTTTGACCACTTTGAGTGACACTTTGTATTTGACAAAACATGACGACGAACTTCGAATGTAGTGTTGTCCAGAGCTAGGCGGGTTAATAAAGCCATGGAAATACTTCAAACCATGCCCATGAAGCCTAATGTTGTGTTATGGAGATCTTTACTTGGTGCAACGAGAAACCATGGAAATTTAGAGATTGCTGAGATCGCCCTTGACCATTTGATAGAATTAGAGCCCGAAACTAGTGGAAATTACGTTCTTTTATTAAACGTATATGCACATATGAACAAATGGGAAGGTGTGAAATGTCTAAGAAGACTAATGAAAGATCACTGTATTGATAAAGTACCAGGAACAATTGTTCATGAGTATCTTACATTTGATAAAACGCATCCACAATCTTACAAAATTTGTCTTAAGATTGATGAGATTAATAGAAAGTTACATGAGTATGGGCATACGGCAAGGACTGTGGATGTGTTGTTTGATTTAGAAGATGAAGAGAGAGAAGATGCATTATCAAACCATAGTGAGCGGCTCGTGATTGCTTTTGCACTTGTTTCATCTGAGCCTGGTTCGGCCATTCGGATCATTAAGAACCTAAGGGTGTGTATAGATTGTCATGATTATACAAAGCTTGTTTCTGAATTAGATTTCATCATTTTCGAGATGGGACTTGTTCTTGTTTAGATTATTGGTAGGAATTTTGAAACACATTGTTTAAATATGAACGGATTCAATTAGCAATGAAAAACACAAAACTTGAAAAAATAAGAATAGCTAAAACTGAATCGAGACCAAAAAAAAAGTCAATACAAGTTTTCTCAGCATGTCCTGCTTCCTATCCCTAATGATATTCTAACGTAAATACTGGTACCATCTAATTCTCTCTTGTTAATCAGAAAACTTATGCTCAACATCTACAGTAATGATTTCCAAAACCAGGGTATAAAAAACCAAACTGTTCGAATTGGGTTCACTTCAATCATTGGGTTGTAAAAATTAGAAAAGTAGAACATTTGATCCACGAATCCACAACTTCAAAAAGACTTAACACCCTTGAACATTCTTATAAGAGTGTATTTAAGAGAAAATGTGCAATGGTTAACGAGAAACATACCAGGTGCCCAATGCGACTAAATGGTAAAAACAAAAGATTATTTTGCAAAAGGGTGAAGTAGCATGAAGCAATGAAAAATGAGTTCCAACAAGAAACCAGGTATTCAACGTTGTCTTTTTCATGCCGACCACCACCACCAGAACCTCCATAAGAGCCCGCTCCATTGTGAACGTCGTTGACAATCCGCGAAATCACCTCATTAGCGTTAAGACCCGGTAACATGTTAGCTATAGCAGCAGCAACCATAGCTTCCAAATTAGGGATTTCAGTATCCCCATTAGGGTTTCCATTGGGCTGTCCGTTACAGCGCGTATTAACCATCTGAAGGATTATCAAAACGATTAGTAAGATCAAAAATAGGATAGAGTACGGAAAGTAAAGTACACAGAAAGAAACCTAATGTCTACCCAATCCTCATTGGTCATAGCCTAAGCTTTAAGGGTTTCGGAACCTGTCTCTGATACCATAAATTGTAACACCCCAACCCGTCAAGGGTAAAGATATCACAATAAATGGTGTCAAATTAGAGCATACATAAACAAAGCAACGGAAGTCTTACATAATAATCAAAAGAGTAAGTTAACACGACTTAACAATACAAATGTTCCAAATGGAAATAACCAACAGAATACATAGGAAATCCAAAATATAAAGATAAACATTCAATGTCCAAGCTAAGAAGTCTAAGGGTAAGTCCACACGTTGCTCTCATTCCCCAAAGCTAACTCGAGCTCCTAGCTTAAGTACCTACCGCGGAAGAAAAGAAATGCAGCTGAGCTTAAAAAGCTCAGTGAACAGATATATAAACAAGGAGGTGAAAAGATAATAGAATCAGAAATAAGAAAAAACGGTAATATTAGATATCATATCACAGGTGTAGTATGAATGGTAAAGGTAAGGTGAAAAATGGAGATAAATAGGTTAATGCACAAGTTAAGGTTTAGGTTTAATATTCAGTATTTCAACCCCGTGCCCCGAACAGATCAAATCATACCATAAGAGGCCTCATATGAAACCCAGATGGGAGGCCTCAGAATATCAGATGAAATCAGAGGGGTGACCTCAATGAGTTGTGAAGGACATGCATGCACGCAACATCAATCACCAGATAACAAATAACAATAATATATAACAGATCTAGGATGCACCCATACGCCCCCACAGAAATCAGTTGGCCATAATAAATTATAAAGCGCGCATATCATATAACAAAAGGGATGGTGTGGAAAATTACTCGACCACACTAGAGTCATAACATCGGTGCATCAATGTTATGGACATGGAACCCCCATGCCTAGTGATAGCCAGAGTCATAGGTCAAAGGTAAGTCAAAAGGTTCATATCAGATGGTCCATATAATATAGATTCAAATAATAAAAGGGTATCATAGAAGTGGCATAGGGAATCCTAAACAAGCAAAGGTTCGTATCAATGGTTCAAAGTTTACAAGTGTGAAAATGTTATAAGGAACTGATTTGGAAAACTTTGCAATTCATTTTAAAACATGGTCATCGTAAAAGTATTTCCTTAAAACATTTTTGACAAAGGTTATTTAGACCTCCATTTAGAACTGGTATGGTATCATATTTACAGAAATTATTTCAAATGGTTTTGTCCCATATTACCAAGTTATATTTTAAAAAGGGTCTTTATACAAAACATAATATCAGTGAACCAAATATATCAAATGTACCAAGGTTAAAGATCATAGTAGTGGTAGGGAAACGGATCATTAGTCAAGAGAAACCTTACTAAAAGGTCAGAATATCTGTACCTTATTCGGAAAAGCAAATAGACACAAGATAGCAAACACGGGAAGGATCAGATCACTCCTTCTTCACACCTAAAGGAGTAGAAGACATAATTACAATTGGTTCTTATAATTCGGATTACTGATTTTAGATAATCCTTCCATTTTAAGTAACTTTCCAAATTTATCAACCTTCCATTTATGGTAAGTTTCCACTTTAAGTAAGTTTACTCATTTTAAGTAACTTCCTATTTTTAGCAGCTTTCCAAAACTAGTAAGTTTCCATTTTTAGAAAGTTTCTTTATTTAGTAAGTTTCCATAAATAGCAGGTTTCCATAATTAGAAAGATTTAATATTATAATGCAAGTTAAGTCATTTATTAAACATTATTATGGAATTAGGGTTCATTTTGATAAGTCATAATGATCTTAGGGTTTAATAGATCACTTTCCATATTTTAGGGTTTCAAATGCAAATATACCAAAGTTAAACGTCTAATGTGTAAATATTACAAGTTTTCATATTTTATACAAATTATACACAAGTTAACAATATTAAACCTTCAAGTTTACAGATGTTACACTTTAAACCCTTTATTTACATTAATTACAATTAAGTCCTTATTAATATTTAAATTACAAATATATCCATAACAATTTTATATAAGCACATTAAACCCTTAATTATCAGAAATTACACATTTTACCCTTTACATATTATTTATACGAAACACCCTTCCTTTATATAATTTACAAAACAAACCCCTTTATTTTAATTAATTTCAAATCGGATTAATTTATTAACAAATAACCACTTAAACCTTTTAGTTACAAATTTTACACATAACACCCTCATATTATATTTTATATAACTCACCCCTAGTCTAATATAACTTACAAAAATAACACACACGTTTATAAAATTACAAAACATACCCTACATATTTTAAAATCCAATCGGTTTTACAATTAATTCACAAACCTTAACTCTAAAATTTTACCAATCATTAAATTAACCTTAAAACACATTTATTATATCAAATTCAATACCAAAACCCTAACCCTAAAATTTACGCCCCATATTATTTATTTATGCGATCGGATCAACAAGAAATAAATCAAAACAATCTCCATAAGCTTCGAATAAATATACCCACATTTTATACATATCGAATACATATAGCCTTTACCAAATAGGTTGGATCAAAAAGAATGAGCAGAAACAAATTTTCTCATTCTCGGCCAAAATAACGAGCAAGCAAAAATCAAAATTGAAACCCGATCACTCCATAGCCTTTACCAATATTTTTCTAGCCTTCTCTACCTGAGATCACGTCTAGGAAAAATAGCCAAAAGCCTCTAGAAATTTTGGAGCCACCGGTTTTGTTTTTGTGGTGAAATTAGGGTTTTCAAGTAATTCAAGTATTAGGTAAATAAAATAAAATATATAGAGAGAGGAGGGGGAAGGTTTGGCTGAGATTTTGGGCTAGGAGGGTGATCAAATCAGATATCTAATAGTTTACAAATTTTTGTGATGCTTATCCTTTAATTAAGTCATGTACAAAATTAATTCATTTTGGACCTATAATAACACTTTAGGCGTGCCATATATTTTTAAGTAAGCACAAATATTGTAAATGTTCATACAAAAATAAAATTGCTCATGTGTTACTCATTTCCAAGTGTTTGGGATTTATTTGGTGCTTAATTTAAGTGTTTATTTAAGGTTTAAGTTATAGGGGTATTTTGGTAATTTTACATGTTTGGAAATTTAGGTTTTACAACTTCTTCCCCTCTAAAAGAAAATTTTCGTCCTCAAAATTTGCACAGAAAACAAAAGGAAAACGGAATGCAAACGAAACAAAGACATACCAGACTATATCGAAAAATGCGGATAACTGGTTCGTATCGATTCCTCGGTTTCCCAGGTAGCCTCACGCTCTGGGTGATTCTTCCAAAGAATCTTTACAAACAGGATGACCTTATTTCTCATGACCCTTTCCTGTCGATCTAAAATGGCCTCCGGTTCTTCAGGTAAGGACATGTTAGGCTGGATCTGATCAAAAGGATACGATGCCACATGTAAAGGATGATAGTTGTATCCCCGCAGGAGAGATACATGGAAGACGTTATGGACATGTGACAGCTGAGGAGGCAAAGCTAACCGATAAGAGACTTCTCCGATACGCTCTAGAATCTCAAACGGTCCAATATATCGAGGGCTGAGCTTGCCCTTGATCCCAAAACGCTTAACCTCACGAAACGGAGATACCTTCAGAAATACACGGTCACCCACATTAAACTCCAGGTCACGACGATGCTTGTCAGCATAACTCTTCTGACGAGCTCGAGCTTCTTTCAGTTTCTCCTTAGCAACAGCCACCTTTTCATTAGTGATCTTAATCATCTCAGGACCCTCAATTAGACGTTCACCCACTTCATTCCAACACATCGGTGCCCAACACTTCCTACCATACAGAAGCTCATATGGTGCCACTTTGATGCTAGCATGCCAACTGTTATTGTAGGCAAACTCCACCAAGCACAAATAATCATCCCAACTACCAGTCCACTCCAACGCACAAGCTTTAAACATGTCTTCCAATGTCTGAATGGTCCTCTCTGACTGACCATCTATCTATGGATGAAAAGTTGTACTGAACTTAAAACGTGCACCCCAAGCTTTATGCAAAACCTTTCAGAAACGATAGATGTAGGAGTACCGTGAAGTCTAACAATCTCCTGTTGGAAAATCTCCGCCAACTTACTAACACGATACTTCATACGAATAGGTAAGAAATGAGCTGACTTGGTTAGCCGATCAACGACCACCCAAATCGCATCATGTCATCTCCAAGTCAAAGGCAGACCAGTAACAAAATCCATGGAGATCTCATCCCATTTCCAAGCAGGAATCTCCAAAGGCTGTAACAATCCACTAGCCCTCTGGTGTTCAATCTTGACCTGCTGACAAGTCATACACCGAGCCACAAACAAATCCACGTCCTGTTTCATACCATTCCACCAGAAGTGCTGCTTAAGATCCCGATACATCTTGGTAGACCCAGGGTGAATAGTAAAAGGGGAACTATAAGCCTCGGTCAACACAGCTTCACGTAATTATGAATCATTAGGCACACAAAGTCGATCCTCAAACCGTACAACTCTATCATCATCAACCTTGAATTCGGACTGCTTACCCTCTTCAACATTCTGCACTATAGCCCAAAGTTCGTCATCATCCTTCTGGGCTTCCTTAATTTGCAGTATAAGGTTGGATTCTATCTTCAAACTAGCCACATATCCGTCATAACCTCTTATACACAGTTCGACATCCAAACATTCCAAGTCATTGAGAATACGGGGTACAATCTCGAAACTAGCGATCATACCCAATTTCCGACTAAGGGCATCTGCAACAACATTTTCCTTGCCGGGGTGGTATTGGATATTGGTGTCGTAGTCTTTAAGAAGCTCTAGCCATCTCCTCTGTCTCATGTTAAGCTCCTTTTGGGTTAAGATATATATGAGACTCTTGTGATCAGTGAAGATGTCACATGATTCGCCATACAAGTAATATCTCCAGATTTTCAAGGCAAACACAACAGCAGCCAATTAAAGATCATGGGTAGGATAATTCTCTTCGTAGGGCATTAATTGCCTTGAAGCATAGGCAATTACCTTACCGTGCTGCATAAGAACATAACCTAAACCCTTCTTTGACGCATCACTATATATCTGAAAACCTCCAGAACCCGACGGTAAGGTTAAAATGGGAGCGGACACCAATATCCGTTTCAATTCCTCAAAACTCTCTTCACGTTCCTCCATCCATTAAAATTTCTCACCCTTCCGCATCAACTAAGTCAAAGGTAAGGCCAACTTCGAAAACCCCTCAACAAAACGCCTGTAATAACCAGCCAATCCCAGAAAACTCCTAACCTTAGTCACAGTGGCTGGTCTTGGCCACTTGGTGATAGCCTCAACCTTAGATGGATCCATGGTGATGCCATCTGCAGACACAATGTGACCAAGGAAAGCAACTTGGTTCAGCCAGAACTCACACTTCGAAAATTTGGCGTACAATTTCTGCTACCTCAAAATTCCCAAAACAATTTGTAGATGCTGCTCATGCTCTTCTTCCAACTTAGAGTACACCAAGATGTCTCGATGAAAATGATAACGAACTTATCAAGATACTCGTGGAAAACCCGGTTCATCAAATCCATAAACACTGCAGGGGCATTAGTTAATCTAAAGGGCATAACCAGAAACTCATAGTGGCCGTATTTGGTACGAAAAGCAGTTTTAGGAACATCCTGCTCCTTTACCCATAGTCGGTGATAGCCAGATCTCAGATCAATCTTTGAAAAGAATTTAGCCCCTTGCAGTTTCAAACAAATCATCAATACGCGAAAGAGGAGAACGATTACGGATGGTAATACGATTAAGCTCACGATAGTCAATACACAAACGCATACTCCCGTCCTTCTTATTCACAAATAGAACAGGAGCAACCCATGGAGAAACACTAGGCCGAATAAAACCGTTCTCCAACAATTCTTATAACTGCTCCTTTAACTCCTTCAACTCAACGGGTGCCATACGGTACGGAGCCTTGGAGATAGGTTCGGCACCTGGAAAAAGATCGATATTAAATTCAACTTCTCTAGCCGGAGGAAGACCAGGAATTTCATCGGGAAAGACATCAGCAAAATCATGGACAATAAGAACGCTGTCCATACTAGAACTCTCCACAGATGTGTCCTTAACAAAAGCAAGAAAACCCGGACAGCCATGAGAGATTAAAGTTCGAGCCTTCATAGCCGAGATAATCTTAACCGATTTCAGAAGTCGAGAACCATGATAGAAAAATTCAGGATGGTGCAGATCACCAAAGATTACATTTCTAGCATGGAATTCAATGGTAGATTTGTGGAAAGCCAACCAATCCATGATCAAGATTACGTCAAAATTAATCATATCCAGAGGTAATAGATTTGCGGGACAGATTAAATCATCAAACCATAGAGGACAGTTAACAAATTCATGATTAATGATTATAGGGTTCCTCATAGGTGTAGATATGGATACATGATTTGTTAATGGTGTTGGGGTAAGTTTAAGTTTCTTAGAAAATGTAGTAGATATAATGGAGTGGGTAGCACCCGTGTCAAATAATACGAAAGTAGTAAGATCTCCAAAATATAAAATGCCGGTAATGGTACCTGAAGTGCCGGCTGCCTGATCACGTGTAGTGGTAAAAACACGACCCGAAGGAGCAGGTAATCTAGGAGTGTTGGCTGATGCAGAAGAGTTTCCCTTCGGACAATCCTTCACCCTGTGGGTTGTAGAGCCACAACGGAAACAAGCACCAGTAAGTTTGTGACACGCTCCCAGATGAGGTTTACCACAAGTAGGACAAAGTGGCGGAGGAGGCAAATTCTCAGTAGGTCGGTGCTGACTAGATGATCCAGAAGAACGGTTCTGTTGAGTACCCCTGGAAGATTGATCCTTCCACTGCCTGTTATTTCCATTACCGTTACCTTGCCTATCATTCCCAGTTCTAGTAGTGGACCTGGAATCCCGACTCCTGTCTACTTGACCCCGCTGGTCAGAAACTCTATCAGAACGACCTCGATACTCAGTACTCTGATCTGATTGACCTCTATCCATCTGTCCCCTCGAATCATGACTCCTGCCGGAATACCCCCTGTTATTATTTCCCTGAGCCCTTGGTTGAATCCTATCACCATCCCAATTACACTTGTAGCCACTGCCCTCATGAAATATCTCAATATTGTGGGCTGCATCATTGACCGCCGATACATCCACGAAATTGGTGTTGAGCAAACGGTCTAGTACCCACTTCTTGAGTCCCCACTTGAAATGCTTATCCTGGCGCCTCGCATCTTGATGCGTGGTTTTTGCAACCTTGCAAAAGGTTTTACCTCTCGAGGGATCTCGAGAAGCTTACAACCCCCACCAGGCAGTGTACCTGATCGTTGTAGTATAGTATAGTGACAAGTACCGGGGGATTGATCGTTCAACTCAGGAATAGTGTCGCTAGGATTAGAAAATCTCTTAAATTAAGTCTAGAGGTGAGGGATGATTCTTTTTGTATTTTTATATTTTTATGAAAGCAAGTAAAATCTCGGGTTTTGAAGGAGTGGGCGGAATTAGTTGCTAGCCAACTAACCCAATTAACTACTAATGCAATCAAAATAAAATAAAAGAAATGAAAATGAAACTAATTATACTAGTGGTGTAACAATAATGAGGAAAGTTGTGTTTACTTAGATTTCATTACTCCCTAGATATCTTTTACAGGTTGATAGCTTGTTACAATTGCGTGGATGACGGGTCATATTCCTTAATACTAGTCGTAGGGCCCTGTACAATATTCCCTAACTCTATAGGATCCTACTTCACTCCTATGTTGAGCCGTTAGAAGCTCCTAACATGGGATCATTAGAATTCTCCTACGCATTAAATACAACCAAAAATCGTAGTACACCTCCGATCATGTTTCTTAAGACGTTCAAGCAAGTTACCAATGGAAGTCTGCCAGTTTTCTTAAGCCTAACATCGAATACAATCATCCGTAACAACTATAAACAAACAATCAACCCATAATTAACATCTAGGTTTCACTACATCTAAGCAAACACAAAAGAAATCTAGCCTAGCATGTTAAATTGAAGACGAGCGTAAGATATATTCAAACAACACATAGACATATTGAATGAATTGAAAGAGTACTTATCTCAATTAGAACATGAAAGATTCAAAGGGTTGGAACCCTTGAAAAAGCTGTAAAAATCGGCCTAGGGTTTTTCCCTCAAAGTTGCACACCAATGAATAAAATTTGGAAAACTATATATAGATTTTACAGGGTGACGGCGTCAAGAAGGAATTCGTGACGCCGTCAACTCGCCGCCATAATGAAATCGTATTGCCTAGATCTGCTTGTGACGCCATCATGTGTAAAATTGCTCTGGGCCGTCACCAATACTTGGACCATGACGGCCTTGGGTGACGCCGTCATCTCCTATGCACAAAAACTCTCTAGATCGTCACGGATATCTTCCACATCCACCCCCTTTGTGACACTTGATGCCATCATTAAGGAAGTTGTGATGCCGTCAGGTACTGTTCCCAGCAAGGAAAATTGAGACTTTTCCATTTTCTTCACTTTCATGCTCCAAAAACGTCCAAAATGCTTCCTTTTCCAGATTTCACTCCAAAAGTACCTAAAATGACAAAAGGAAAGATTTAGGGCAATATTTGATCAAATAAATTCGAATTCGAGCTTAAATGACCCCTTAAAAGTGGTTCACTTTTTGCCTCATCACATCTCCTGCAATAGGTCCCACAAAACTTGTAACACCCCAACTCGACAAGGGTAGAAGTGTCACATTAATGGTGACATATCAAAGCAAGCATAAACATACGACTTAAATAATACAAATAAGTTTCAAAGGTTACAAAGGAAATCTGAAACTACAAGGTTATAATGGAAGTACAATAGTCACTAAGTCCGAATATATGCTCTTCTAATTCTTCTAATCCAAATAGCTATCAGGATCTTCTAAGTCCAAGGTACTCTCCACTCATACCCAGCTTCCAACTAAAACCTGCCGCAGGGAAAAGAAATGCGGCTGAGCTACGAAAGCTCAGTGAACAGATATAACGGTACAAAGCAGTAGTAAAAAGAATAGTGAAGTAAATGGAATAATACAAGGTGTACCAGGAGTTAGGAAAGAAAATGGAAAAGGTTATGCAGATATTTCCAGAAATGGTTGCAATAGCTAGGTGTAAAGTAAACCGTAACCCACCATAAGCCCAAGTCGAATCAAGTCAAGTCCAGTATCAAGTCATAGGGTAACATAAACAGTAATCCACTACGAGCCCAGAACAAATCAAATCAAATCACATATTAGGGTGTTTGGAGGGGTGACCTCAGCATACCAGGTACAGGGTGAGGGGATACCTCCAGGGGTTGGAGTCGCGAACTCCCAGGATTGTGAAAGACGTGTATCGCACACACTCATCAGTCACCAGATAATACAAGTAATACAAATAGATCAGGTCAAGTCTAGGATGCATCCATACGCCCCCAGTAGGCCACATGGTCTTCCTCTACGTAACAAGTAAATCAGTAACAGGTCAGGGACAGGACATGTCATCACTCTCCTGCCCTAGAGTCATGCCACCGGTGCATTAATGACATGGACATGAAACTCTCATGCCTAGTGGTGGCTCGTAGTCTCAAACTGTGGGTCAAGGTCAAGTATCAAGTCTCAGGGGTCAAATATCAGGTGTCAAGTGTCAGGTATCAAGTGTCAGGTTTCATATCAAGTTTCATATCAGGGTTCGTATCAGAGTTCAAGACAGGAGATCAATGCAAGATTTCACTATCAGGAGATCAATATCAGAAAGGTCAAACACCAGAAGGTTCATGTCAAAGTAATCCTTTTAAAATGGTTTTAATAATAGTGATCTTTAAAAACAGTTTTCATAAAGAAAGCCTTTAATTGTAGTTTTCAAAACCTTTTCATATTTAATCAGGAAAAGTTCTTTCATCTAGTTAAAAATCCTATGAACCTTAAAGTATCCAAGGGTCTTAAATATTCAGGTTACCAAGTAGTGATCGGTCATGTCAAGTGTCAAAGGAAACATAGCAGGGTTCAAGGCAAGTTTCAGAACAATTGATCAAGGCAAGAGTTCAAGAAAAGTTTCAAGTCAGGGTTCACAATACAAAGGGAACATAGCAATGGCTTAGGGAATCCTAAACGAATTAAAACAAGAGATCAAGAGAAACGAAGGCACCTTACAAGAAAGGCAGAATATCTGTACCTTATTAGCAGAACACAAGGATAGCAAATGACAAGGATCAAATTACTCCTTCCTCGAACCTAAGGGAGTAGAAGACAGAATGACAAGTGGTTTTTAGTTATCTTTTCACTTTAAGTAACTTTCTATTTTTAGTAACTTTTCAGATTTAGTAACTTTCCATAATTAACAGATTTCTTTATTTAGCAAGATTATATAATCACAAATTAGGTTAAGTCATTAATTAAGCCTTATTATGGAATTAAGGTATATTTTAGCAATTTACAAAAGTTTAGGGTTTATTATGACAAGTTTTCATAGTTTAGGGTTTTAAATTGTAAATTCCTCAAATTCAAAGGTATAATATGAAAATACTTCAAGTTACTGATTTAAATACTCATGTTATTCAGAATGACACTTCAATCCCTTAAATTTCAAAGTTGGCAAAACAAACCCTTCTTCTTTATTTTCCAAATCGTATAATACTCTTAATATGCAAAAACAAACCCTAGCTCATCCACTCATTAATCAATCATGTCCACATCATTAATTAGCATTAAATGACCAGATCCAAGCACAAAAACCTAACCCTAAATCGTTCTAGGGTTTCCTTTTTATTTTCTTTTATTCGATATACATAATCCGATTATAACAAAAATTAACCATGATCAAACTAAGCTTCTATAATTCATTCAAGCATTTTTCCCAGATCATATAATTCTTGTAAGGTCCAAAATAAATAATTACGACACCTATAAAAATTGCATGGCTCGTTATTGATTTTTTATATACGTTTTTGCTCTCAAAATTATTACGATCTATTTGGCTAGCATGGTTTGATTCATATATTTTATTTAGGTCTTATATGATCTTAAAAACATAAAAAAAATACTACATGAAGGATCGAACGTGTAAAAGGGATATATGGAATTTATACCTCTCGATTAAGTTTTATTCGATAAAACAAAACACTGGCGATCAAACGAATGAATCCCATGACCTCCAAATAATTTTCTAAGATTCCTCACACGTTTTAGAACACCAGAAAAATAGCACACGAATTTTCCCAAGTCGAATGGAGGCTGATCGAATTTTTGTGAAGGGTTTATAGGGTTTCGGTATTTTTGTATATATAGAATAAATAAAGAAAACGTGTATATGTGATGAGGGATCATATATTTCGGTACAATAAAGTGTATTTAAGATCAAATACTGATTTTGATAATTTCCTAACTTTATTTGTAATTATCTAGTATTTATTTAATTTATATTGAATTTATAATAATATTAATAATACGTAAATAATAATAAAATAATAATAATAATAATAATAATAATAATAATAATAATAATAATAATAATAATAATAATGAAATAATAATAATATTAATAATACGTAAATAATAAAATCGGCACTAAACAATTATTTTGTATATTTTGTACATTTTTAAAATGTTGAATTGTAGGCAAAAAAATTATTTGGCTTCATATCTAGTTCATTCCCGAAGGTTTGGAATTAATTCAGAACTTTATAAGTGATTTATTAAGCTTTATGGTTTCAGGGGTAATTTGGTCATTTTGCATATTCTAAAATTTCAGGTATTACAAAACTAGCAAGCCTTAAGAATCGCCGCATGCAATCCCCAAAATTTTCATACTCCAACTGATAAATGTTATTATACTCCCTCTCAAAACGTTCATGTTCAACCAAGGGGAAATAACGCTTATAGAAGGTTTCACGAAATTCAGCCCATGAACAAGTAGCAGGATAACCCTCTCCTCCTTTCGCCTGTTTGTGAGTCTTCCACCAATTAAGCGTATCCCCCTCCAGTTTAAAGGTAGCCAATCTAGTCTTAAATTCGTCTTCGCACCCCAACACTTCGAATAGTTTTTCCATATGAGTGATCCAGTCCTCTGCATCCTGAGGAATGGCAACCAAACTGAATAACAAAGGATTAAGCTTACTAAACTTCTCAAGCCAACCATGAATAGTGGTTGGTCGACCACCACCACCAGAACCTCCAGAAGAGCCCGCTCCATTGCGAACGTCGTTGACAATCCGCGAAATCACCTCATTGGCGTTAAGACCCGGTAACATGTTAGCTATAGCAGCAGCAACCATAGCTTCCAAATTAGGGATTTTAGTATCCCCATTAGGGTCTCCATTGGGCTGTCCGTTACAGCGCGTATTAACCATCTGAAGGATTATCAAAATGATTAGTAAGATCAAAAATAGGATAGAGTACGGAAAGGAAAGTACGCAGAAAGAAACCTAATGTCTACCCAATCCTCATAGGTCATAGTCTAAGCTCTAAGGGTTTTGGAACCTTTCTCTGATACCATAAATTATAACACCTCAGCTCGTCAAGGGTAAAGATATCAAAATTAATGATGTCAAATCAGAGCATACATAAACAAAGCAACGGAAGTCTTACATAATAATCAAAAGAGTAAGTCAACACGACTTAACAATACAAATGTTCCAAACGGAAATAACCAACAAAATACATAGGAAATCCAAAATATAAAGATAAACATTCAATGTCCAAGCTAAGAAGTCTAAGGGTAAGTCCACACGTTGCTCTCATTCCCCAAAGCTAACCCCAGCTCCTAGCTTAAGTACCTGCCGCGGAAGAAAAGAAATGTGGCTGAGCTTAAAAAGCTCAGTGAACAAATATATAAACAAGCAGGTGAAAAGATAATATAATCGGAAATAAGACAAGACGGTAATATTAGATGTCATCTCATAGGTGTAGTATGAATGGTAAAGGTAAGGTGAAAAATGGAGATAAATAGGTTAATGCACAAGTTAAGGTTTAGGTTTAATATTCAGTATTTCAACCTCGTGCCCCGAACAGATCAAATCACACCATAAGTAGCCTCATATGAAATCCAGAGGGGAGGCCTCAGAATATCAGATGAAATCAGAGGGGTGACCTCAATGAGTTGTGAAGGACGTGCATGCATGCAACATCAATCACCAGATAACAAATAACAATAACATATAACAGATCTAGGATGCACCCATACGCCCCCACAGAAATCAGTTAGCCATAATAAATCATAAAGCGCGCATATCATATAACAAAAGGGACGGTGTGGAAAATCACTCGACCACACTAGAGTCATAACATCGATGCATCAATGCTATGGACATGGAACCCCCATGCCTAGTGATAGCCCGGGTCTCATACTGAATAGGTCAAAGGTAAGTCAAAAGGTTCATATCAGATGGTCCATGATGATGTATAGTCCGCACTCGGGTCACGAACCCGACCAATGGACTTTACTAATACCCAAGCCCATCACGCATGGGCTATCATGATAACAATTTGGGCTCATGAAAGCCCAAACCCGATTATATTATTTATGGTCTTGATAATGATCTCTTATTTATGGATAAAGATCAATAGACCGTATGAGGCGGGATACGCCGAAGAGTAAGGAACACGAAACCAACAAGGATTTCGTGTGTATATAAAGAATATCACGCCGGAGGATATTCGTGGGAGACAATCCCACGATAAGCCTAACGGTGTTGTTTGCTCTCTTAGTGCGCAGGTCTCAAGCATTAAGATCCAATTGATACGGGAACCGGAGTCCAAACAAGGAACGCCCAACTTTTGTATCAACAAGTGGCGCCATCCGTGGGACCACACACTAAGAATTAGAATGAAGAAGCACGGAAACCTAAGCCAGCGGAGTCTGCAGGTGTAGAAAACGCATGGCGATCCACATGGGAAGAAGCAGTAAAGTGATTCGGCCTCTAAGCAGACTTCTGGAACAACCAGTATGCTTGAGTTGCCCCCAATAGGATCGCTCACAGGGACTACCCAGGCCACTACGATAACTACTAGCGCGGAAGATCTACAGCGCACTCCTTTCATTACCCCCCACCAAACGGTGCCAGAAAGAGACCCCGTTGAGCCGCCACGCGCGCCTAATCGAAACAAGGGTCCTGATTTGGAAACAGACATCCTCGCGCTAGAAGGAGTCGTGCCTGAACTAGCGCCAAGTGATTTCGTGTCTCAAAACTATGAAACCTTGGCAGCCCTCATGCAAGAGGAAGCGAAAAGGAGGTCAAGTCAGAGCCTGCAAGCCCGGATCAACTTCAACCCCGAGTATGAAGCATCTCCACCGCGTTACCGAAAGGAGAGGCGCGAGAAGGATAGCCGCCGATCCCCAGTGTTTACTAGGATCGAAAGGAAAGTTATGTATGATGAAGCAGCTGACTTGCAATACCGGGAGGAGCACGAAGACGATGGAAGGCGTACCAATGTCCACGCTAGGCTTGGTAGTCGCAGGGTTCATGATAGACTTGGGCGACAGCGCTCACTAAGCGAAAGCCCTCCAAGGTTTAGTAGTCGAAGAGTTCATGATAGACTTGGGCGACATCCCTCCCCAAGCGAAAGCCCTTCAAGCTCGGATTCCGAGGAAAGTCGGCGCAAGCGCCGCAAAAGGGTCAGCTCATCCTCAAGTGACTCCTCGGACAACAAGGACAAAGAAACAGGACACTGGAAGTCCAAGAGAAGATATTGCGATGAAGAGGACGAAGATATGTCCCGTCCCTGGCGCCGCCAAAAGATTGACGCATTCACTCGGCGCATAAGCGATTTTTCATAAGATAAGAGAAGGCGCCTGCCCGCTAATGTTAAAACTTATGATGGGACAGGTGATCCTGATGACCACCTAAATATTTTTGAATCAGCCGCTACCATCGAAAATTGGCCACAACCCGTGTGGTGCCACATGTTTAACTCCACATTGGTGGGGAATGCGCGAACCTGGTTTAGTAAGCTGCCACGAAGAAGCATAGATGGGTTTGAAGAGTTGCGAAAGGCGTTTCGCTTGAACTTTACTCAAAGGAAGAAGTGCGCCAAGAACCCTGTCGAACTTGCTAGGGTAAAACAACGCCAAGGGGAATCCACAAGCGCTTATGTGGAGCGCTATAAGGACGAATGCATACACATCAAGGCATGCCCCGAAATACTAAAGATCTCAGGGTTTATGAATGGAATCAATAACCCAGAACTTATCAGAAGGTTAAATGATAAGGTTCCCCAAACCTTTGATGAGCTTATGAAGCGCACGAGGTCCTTTATCCAAGGGGAAGCAGCCGCTGCGGATAGCAAGAAAGGCTACTCAAATTATAGGTCACAAGAACAGCCTAGGAGACAATCCAACGACCAGAGTAGCAACCGTAACAAAAGCTACCGCAGTCAGGGGAGCGGACGAGATAATGACAAATACACCCCACTAACGAAGACTCCAAGGGAGATATTTGTGACGGAAGGCGCGAACTTCCTTAAACCTCCACCAATGCGCACCCCAGAGGATCGGCGCGTAGGGAACGGGTACTGTGAATATCATGGACAGAAGGGCCATACTACCAATGAGTGTGTCCAATTGCGCCAACTAATTGATAAATTAGTGAAAGAAGGCAAATT
This sequence comes from Artemisia tridentata subsp. tridentata, assembly GCA_021014915.2. NCBI lineage: Eukaryota > Viridiplantae > Streptophyta > Magnoliopsida > Asterales > Asteraceae > Artemisia > Artemisia tridentata. The sequence goes on from CP139506.1 coordinate 337,180,526, forward strand.
GGATCATTTAGTTAAGAGCATCAAGGATGGAAAAGAAAAACAGAAGGGCAGAAGCAAGAAAAAATTACCCAAAGACAAGGCTGACACTATCTACATGATACAATCATGGCAGTGAAAGACTAGGCAAAAGGTCAGCCAAAAGTTTTCTTATGGGAGCGAAATCTCTTTCCCCACTCTGGCTGCGGACAACGCAGTAGCGGAACCACTCACCATCGAGATAAATACGGGGGGTCACGATATCCACCGCATGTATGTTGATGGAGGGGCGTCCGCAGACATAATGTATGAACACTATTTCAAAAGGTTGCGACCTGAGATACGAAGTCAGTTAAGCCCAGCCACAACGTCGTTGACTGGCTTTACAGGAGAAAAGATATGGCCCATGGGGCAAATACGATTACTCGTGGTCGTTGGTGATAAGCAACACTCCACGGCGGCCTGGATGAATTTTATGGTGATCAGATCTCCTTCGCCATACAATGGCATTATTGGAAGACCAGGAATATCAGCCATGCACGCGGTACCGTCCACAGCGCATGAGATGCTCAAATTCCCAGTAGAAGGAGGCATTGTCACCCTCTACAATACCACTGTACCACCTAGAGAGTGTAACACAGTCACATGTGAGACGACAGGCACTCCAGAACAGCACGCAGCTAAAGTATCAAACCTGAAAGTTGCAATTCATCCTAATTACCCGGAGCAAGAAGTATCGATTGGGGGATCGCTGTCTGATAAAGGCAGAGCGGCCGTGTGCGCACTCTTGCAAAGGAATCTAGATATCTTCGCATGGGAACCAAAGCACATGACTGGCGTGCCACGATCGATTACAGAACACAAGTTGAAAATCCGACAAGGATACTCCCCAGTACGGCAGAAAAAGCGCGGCCAAGCTCCAGAGCGCGCAAAAGCCATTCTAGAGGAAGTACAAAAGCTTGTGGACGCAGGCATCATGCGAGAGGTCTATTACCATGACTGGCTCTCCAATCCAGTGATGGTGAAAAAGAGTGATGGTAGCTGGAGGATGTGCGTGGATTTCACTGATCTTAACAAAGCATGTCCACAAGACTGCTACCCGCTACCGGAGATAGACTGGAAGATAGAATCTTTGTGCGGATACCCCTTTAAATGCTTCCTAGACGCATATAAAGGGTACCATCAGATCCAGATGGCTAAAGAAGAAGAGGAAAAAACAGCCTTCCACACAAGCCAGGGTGTCTATTGTTACACAAAAATGCCTTTTGGCTTAAAAAATGCAGGCGCCACCTACCAGCGATTTGTAGATAATGCATTTGAAAAACAAGTGGACCGCAACCTGGAGGTCTATGTTGACGACCTTGTCATAAAAAGCCATACCGAAGACGAGTTGGTACGTGACATTTAAGAAACATTTAAAACACTGGGAAAGATCAACATGAAGTTAAATCCTAAGAAATGCGCTTTTGGTGCTACAGAAGGCATGTTCCTTGGATACTAGATAGAGCCTGATGGCATTAAGCCATGCCCATAAAAAACAAAGGCTGTCATCCAACTCCCGTCACCACGCACGTTGAAAGAGGTCCAGTCCCTGAATGGAAAATTAGCCGGGTTGAATAGATTTCTGTCCAAATTAGCAGATAAGTCACTCCCCCTCTTTAAAACACTCATGAAGTGTACAAAAACAGGGAGACTTTCGATGGACTGCGGAAGCGGAAGAAGCCTTTACACAGCTTAAGCAACATATAGCAGCGCTTCCTACACTAGTCGCACCCCGACCAGGGGAAGAATTAATTTTGTACTTATCTGCGACCCATGGAGCAGTCAGCGCAGTGCTACTGACAGATAGGAACTCCGTAAAAACGCTGGTATATTTCGTAAGCAAAGCACTCAAGAAGACAGAGATTAACTACAGCGCAATGGAAAAGTTGGTCCTGGCGTTAGTATTCGCAGCCAAAAGACTGCACAGGTACTTTCAAGCACACCCAATAGCAGTGATCACGGACCAACCTATCAAGCAAGTTATCTCCAAACCCGACGCATCGGGGCGATTACAAAAATGGAGTGTGTTGCTAAGCGAGCATAACATCTCTTATAGACCACGCACTACGGTTAAGGGGCAAATACTAGCAGACTTCATCATTGAGAAACCAGACACTGATGCTCCACCTTCAAGAAGCGAGGTAGAACTACAAGAACCATGGGTCCTATTCACGGACGGATCTTCGTACGTGGACGGGTCGGGCGCATGCCTTATCCTCACCAGTCCAGAAGGAATGGAATTCACTTACGCACTACATTTTGAATTCACAGCCACGAACAACGAGGCAGAATATGAAGCCCTAATTGCTGGATTACGCATTGCAACTCGAATGGGTGTACGCAACCTAGAAGCAAATGTCGATTCCCGATTAGTAGCCAATCATGTGTTGGGCGAATACGTGGCTAAAGAGGATAACATGGTCCAATACCTTGACAAAACCAAGTCCCTAATCCAGGGTTTTGACAGGTTCACCATTAAACAAGTTCCTAGAGGGGAAAACAGGAAAGCGGGTGCACTAAGCAAGATCGCATCTACAAGCTTTGCGCACCTGTCAAAACAAGTACTGGTGGAGACCCTAAAAAACAAATCCATCTCGGAGATGGAGATATCCACTGTGATAGAAGAGCAGGATCCTACGTGGATGACCCCTATCATCGAGTTCATAAGCAAGGGTATATTACCCTATGAGCAGAAGGACGCTCGAAGGATACGGCGCACAGCGCAGAGGTTTGAACTTCGAGATGGTATCTTATATCGACGCTCATTTCTACAACCGTAGCTTCGGTGCGTTGGACCTCTTCAGGCAGATTACGTACACCGAGAGATCCATGCCGGTGCATGCAGTATGCACTCAGGACCGCGGTCCGTTGTAGAACGAGCCTTGCGGTCAGGATACTATTGGCCTACTATGCATCACGATGCGCGGGATATGATAAAGAAATGTAGCGACTGCCAAGTTCATAGACCCATCCCGCGCCAACCACAACAAGAGCTAATGCCTATCACTTCTCCATGGCCATTCTATAAGTGGGGCATTGATATCGCGGGCCCCTTCCCTGTTGCAGCAGGGGGACTGAAATTTCTTATTATGGCTATAGATTACTTCACTAAGTAGATTGAGGCAAAAGCAGTGGCAACAATCACAGGCAATCAAGTAAAGCGATTTGCTTGGGAGAACATTATATGCCGCTTTGGATTGCCTGGGGAGATCATTTCAGAAAACGGAAAACAATTCTGCGATAACCCATTCAAAGACTGGTGCGCGCAACTAAATATTAAACAACACTTCGCGTCAGTTAAGCACCCACAAACCAATGGTTTGGTTGAGCGCGCGAATCGTAATCTGGGCGAAGGAATTAAAGCGCGCCTCGACAAACACAAAGGAAGATGGGTGGATGAATTGTCGCACGTTTTGTGGACGCACCGCACAACAATCAAAGTTAGCACTGGAGATACCCCCTTTTCTCTTGTCTATGGGACAGAAGCTGTCATACCAGCTGAAATTGGGATGCCAACTATCCGTACGGCGGAAGTTAATGTCACAACCAATGATGACTGATGACGAATGACGCATAGACTTGGATCTATTGGAAGAAAGGCGCGAACGTGCAGCTATATGTGAGGCAAGAGCTAAGTCAAAAATGAAGGGATACTACGATGCTAAAGTCAGAAGTACTTCATTCAGACCAGGCAACTTTTTATATCGCGCTAATGATGCAAGCTACATAGAAGATACAGGAAAACTTGGACCAAAGTGGGAAGGACCCTATGAGGTCACAGAAGCATTAGGAAAAGGCGCATACAAGCTGCGTGACATGGATGGCCGTGAACTACAACGCACATGGAATATTTGCAATCTCAAGCGATGCTATCTTTTGGAAAGGCTATGGCCCGTGCACGGACACCTCTGCACTTTAGTAAGTGCTCAATAAATGTTCGTGTATTTACATTTTGTTTTATTTAGACAAATGTTTTTTTTTTCTTTTCCAAAAAACTTGCAAGTATTAATTAAATGTCGCAGTTTCTAGCTAACTCCGTGACACACTTCAATTTGTTACTTACATATTATTTACATCTCAACATTGTTGTTATATTATCTTTTGCCTACATGGCGTGCATGCACTTATTAAAACCCACGATGGTAAAGGATGAGTAAACCTACTAAATAACTCGTTGAGTAAGAGGGTTGCAAACCCATCAACATTGGATCACGTATCCTTGTTAAAAACCTTACTCTCAAGACGTTGGAGTAAGTTCAATGTGCATCCCACGACGGATACGCAATAAGGCACACTGTGCGCGTTTAACAAATTAGGAGCCAAGACTCTTGACTCCTTCATATGGTATTTGCAGTACGCTGCATCTTAACCCATACACTTGTGAATTTTATATTCGCATATACATTAAGTTATGGACTTCATACACAAGTATGTTATAAGTGATTATAGATCCTGTAATCTCTTTTAAGTATGTTTACAAAATAGTTTGATTCTTCGACGTCTTTTATGCAAAGACAAAAAACTAAGTACAAACATTATAATACAAATATGCGCACAAACTGCACTTTCAACATCAATTTTATTATGGACTACGAGTTCATACAAAACATAGATTTAACGTACAACAAAATGTTAATCTATTACAAAACAAAGGCAAACAACATAAAAACTATGGGAACGTCTATGCTCTGAGCTGCCGACTCGGTATGTTGCATCCTTTGCTTCCGCAAGCTGCTTCAGCAAACTACTATCCTCAGGTGACACTGTCGCCACACTAACAGGAATCCCATCAGATCTGGGAATGTGCGCTGCGCCAACACCACAGAGGATTGCTTTCCCCTTCACACCCTCCTTCCTTGCAAGTCTCGTGGCATGGGCCTCTAAGGATGCCTTCAAGGGGATTTCTTTCTCAAGAGCAAAGGGGTTAAGGATGTCGCGTAGACGAGCGAAGACAGGAACCTGCAACAGCGACACGTCTGGCTTCAAAAAGTAGTCAGGTTGAGCCTCCGCGCCCTCTGCTGCGTGCCTCGCCAAGGTTAACCCCTCCATAATGACACCTATGGGGTAATCCTGGTCGCGCTCCAGTTGAGCAATGTGAGGAAGCTCTAACAGCTTCATCTTCTCCATCGTAGTGACAAGATCAACAAAGGCATCCCCGTTGTAACCTGGGACTTGGGTAATAGGCATGGCCAAAACCTTGTTCTCACACAACTCCTCTACAGCCTCTGCCTTACCACGCGCTAGCGCACATCGGACAACATCCCCAAACGACTCTTTGACCTCTTGAGACTCTAGGGTGCTTAAGGCAGCAAGGCGCAGGCCATGGTTGATAAGCCACCTGCGCTCAGCGATGGAGGACACCAGGTGCGGGTACAGCTCTTCATCATATTCTATACTGAGCTTGCGCAGCTTACCCTCCTGCTTCTCCAATGCATCCTCCACAGCCTTGCGAAACTCATCCAACTGAGAGAAGTGTTTGCTCTTGTTCTCCTCCATGTACTTCAACACCCACAGATACGTGGCCTTGTACTGATTAAAAACAGAACGCTCTTGGCTCACTTGGGCACATAAGGACATCTTCTCCTCAGCGAGTTTCTTGGCGTATGCATTTGTTGACTCTACTTCAGCATGAGCATTAGCCAACTGCGCCTTCAGTAGGGCAATTTCTTCATCCTTCTGCGAATTGCTGATCCCTTCACCAGCATACCTTGCCTTGAGTTGAGCAACCAATGTGGCCTGGTGCGCAGCAGACAAACTAAGCTCCTCTATCAGCTGATCTGTGGGCGCATCCTCAAATGCCCTCGAAGGCTCGTCAAGATGAGGGAGACTCGCCTTGGGTGGCGATTTCCCAGCATGCGCTGCATCACCCCCAGCAGCTTCAACACTGCACGCAAAGGACAAATGTTCAAGGTTATTTTATATCAATGGAGATATGAAATGCAAAAAAAAAAAAAAAAAAAAAAAAAAAAAAAAAAAAAAAAAGAAAAAAGAAGAAGAAGCAACAGTTTCATTACTTAACTAGGGGGAGGAGTTTTGGTCGTATCTTGGGCAGCAGTGGAGGGCGACGCATCCTCTTCTGACGAAACGTCCACAGTGATAATATGGCATCTTCGCTTGGACGTGCCTGCGCCATCATCACCAGAAGCCTTCTTGCGCTTCACCCCCTGGCTTGCCTCCTCCTGCTCACTTTCAGCCTTCAGGATCCCCATACCCTCTGAAGAATCTGTGCGCGAAAGATCTGAGGATTGCACCCTCTCAGTTGGAACACTGCACTCTGGGGTTGCCTCTAGAACCACAGGGGAGGCATTCGCCGGCTCCTCCTGCACAAACTCTAAGGTGCGCCCTGCAGTAGCCTCCAAAATTGGTGTCTCACCATCTCTCAAGGGGCACACCCCTACAGTCACCTGTGTGGGCTTAGCCAGCTTCACTACGCTGAATAGATCCATCTTTGAGCAACAAACAACAAACAAAATGGAGTTACATAAAGTTGCATTACAAGAGAGCGCTTACACTACATATGCGAAGGAAAGGAAGGACAAGCACCCACCCCGGTTATTCTCGTCCAAAAACATTGGCACCTCATCCGGACTTTGGAAGTTGTTGCGACTGATGCCCATATGTACCAAAAACTCTTCTGGCTAGGAGTTGATGGGGATACGGTTAGCATTTATCGTCTCAGCATCATCTGCGCTGTATGACCCAGGGTGTGGGTGCTCATCCTTTGGTAACGTCCTCTGGGTATAGAACTCAAAGGCCCAAGGGAACACTATATCATCAACCCAGAAAAACCTCTCCCTCTAATTCCTAAGTGCGTCTAGCTTTTCCGTGTAGCATTGAAGGCGCCCTGCGCGCTTGGAAAAGGAAACCCACCCGTTTGACCACATTGTGTGATAAAATGCGCGGAACAGACTGATGGTAGGGTTAATCGCCAACAAGCGACAATTTATTTCAAAATTGGTTATTTTGGCTGCGCCTATATAGTGCAGCTGGGATATATGAAGGCGATAATAATTAAGGACATCGCACAAGAATAGTTAAATGGGCACGCGCTGATTCGCAAATTCAAAGAAGCGCGTGTATACCCCTACTTTTCCCTCAGGGAAATCAGCCATGGATGCAGTCGCCACCGGTACTACCGGGTGCAAGGCGAGAGGGATATAATAATCTGAGGTGAACTCACAAAGTTCATCCTCGGTTATAACGGAGGTAAAATCAGACAATTGGAGAACCATTATTAAATTTTGATGGATGAAGACGAGTACGCGCTATTACCTTCGTAAATACTGAGTTCTTGATTAATGTATGGAAAGCTTAACAATGGCGGAAATGGTATATTTTTTACTGTGGTAATCACAGTGAAAGGGAGGATACCCTTTATATAGGGTTACCCACAGCCTTAGATGCTTGACATGTGGATCCCACTAGTTCTAATCATGTGGTTGGGAGATCAAGAGGTACAACACTTTTCACCCACCTCCTCACGATTTCCGAGGGATATTCGGGACAAATTTGGACTAGATACACCATATATTTCTTTTTGGCGGGAAATACTTGAAGCTTCCCCGCCACGCATTCTGGATGATTTTCCGCTGCAGTTGTTAGTCTAGCATACGCGGTTGCACCTTGCGCATACTAGACTAGGGGGACATGATGACGTATAGTCCGCACTCAGGTCACGAACCCGAGCAATGGACTTTACTAATACCCAAGCTCATCACGCATGGGCTATCAAGATAACAATTTGGGCTCATGAAAGCCCAAACCCGATTATATTATTTATGGTATTGATAATGATCTCTTATTTATGGATAAAGATCAATAGACCGTATGAGGCGGGATATGCCGAAGAGTAAGGAACACGAAACCAACAAGGATTTCGTGTGTATATAAAGAATATCACGGCTCTCATTGAGGTATCATCTAATAACCCTAACTCTTCATTAAAACCCTAAACCGATTACTTACTCTCACGCCGGAGGATAATCGTGGGAGACAATCCCACGATAAGCCTAACGGTGTTGTTTGCTCTCTTAGTGCGCAGGTCTCAAGCATTAAGATTCAATTGATACGGGAACCGGAGTCCAAACAAGGAACGCCCAACTTTTGTATCAACAGTCCATATAATACATATTCAAATAATAAAAGGGTATCAAAGCAGTGGCATAGGGAATCCTAAACAAGCAAAGGTTCGTATCAATGGTTCAAAGTTTACAAGTGTGAAAATGTTATAAGGAACTGATTTGGAAAACTTTGCAATTCATTTAAAAACATGGTCATCGTAAAAGTATTTCCTTAAAACATTTTTGACAAAGGTTCTTTAGACCTCCATTTAGAACTGGTATGATATCATATTTACAGAAATTATTTCAAATATTTTTGTCCCATATTACCAAGTTATATTTTCAAAAGGGTCTTTATACAAAACATAATATCAGTGAACCAAAGATATCAAATGTACCAAGGTCAAAGATCATAGTACTGGTAGGGAAACGGATCATTAGTCAAGAGAAACCTTACAGAAAGGTCAGAATATCTGTACCTTATTCGGAAAAGCAAATAGACACAAGATAGCAAACACGGGCAAGGATCAGATCACTCCTTCTTCACACCTAAAGGAGTAAAAGACATAATTACAATTGGTTCTTATTATTCGGATTACTGATTTTAGATAATCCTTCCATTTTAAGTAACTTTCCAAATTTATCAACCTTCCATTTATGGTAAGTTTCCACTTTAAGTAAGTTTACTCATTTTAAGTAACTTCCTATTTTTAGCAGGTTTCCAAAACTAGTAAGTTTCCATTTTTAGGAAGTTTCCTATTTAGTAAGTTTCCATAAATAGCAGGTTTTCCATAATTAGAAAGATTTAATATTACAATGCAAGTTAAGTCATTTATTAAACATTATTATGGAATTAGGGTTCATTTTGATAAGTCATAATGATCTTAGGGTTTAATAGATCACTTTCCATATTTTAGGGTTTCAAATGCAAATATACCAAAGTTAAAGGTCTAGTGTGTAAATATTACAAGTTTTCATATTTTATACAAATTATACACAAGTTAACAATATTAAACCTTCAAGTTTACAGATGTGACACTTTAAACCCTTTATTTACATTAATTACAATTAAGTCCTTATTAATATTTAAATTACAAATATAAACATAACAATTTCATATTAGCACATTAAACCCTTAATTATCAGAAATTACACATTTTACCCTTCACATATTATTTATACGAAACACCCTTCCTTTATATAATTTACAAAACAAACCCCTTTATTTTAATTAATTTCAAATCGGATTAATTTATTAACAAATTACCACTTAAACCTTTTATTTACAAATTTTACACATAAAACCCTCATATTATATTTTATATAACTCACCCCTCGTCTAATACAACTTAAAAAAATAACCCACATGTTTATAAAATTACAAAATACACCCTACATATTTTAAAATCCATTCGGTTTTACAATTAATTCACAAACCCTAACTCTAAAATTTTACCTATCATTACCAATCATTAAATTAACCTTAAAACACATTTATTATATCAAATTCAATACCAAAACCCTAACCCTAAAATATACGCCCCATATTATTTATTTATACGATCGGATCAACAAGAAATAAATCAAAACAATCCCCATAAACTTTGAATAAATATAGCCACATTTTATACATGTCGAATACGTATAATAACACAGTACAAAAATCAGATCTAGCCACCAAAAATTCATATAGGCCGATTAGAGTTTTTAGCATGATTTTAGGGTTTTTGTATTATTTTAATTCGTATGACTTTTTTAGCATGCATGGACCAATTTTATGTTTTTATACAGATTATAAAGGATGAAAAGGATGATACAAAAATACCCAAATAGGTTGGATCGAAAAGAATGAGCAGAAACGAATTTTCTCCTTCTCGGCCAAAATAACGATCAAGCAAAAATCAAAACTGAAACCCGATCACTCCATAGCCTTTACCAATATTTTTATAGCCTTCTCTACCTTAGATCACGTCCAGAAAAAATAGCCAAAAGCCTCTAGAAATTTTGGAGCCGCCGGTTTTGTTTTGTGGTAAAATTAGGGTTTTCAAGTAATTAAATATTAGGTAAATAAAATAAAATATATAGAGAGAGGAGGGGGAAGGTTTGGCCGAGATTTTGGGCTAGGAGGGTGATCAAATCAGATTTCTAATAGTTTCCAAAATTTTGTGATGCTTATCCTTTAATTAAGTCATGTACAAAATTAATTCATTTTGGACCTATAATAACCCTTTAGGCGTGCCATATATTTTTAAGTAAGCACAAATATTGTAAATGTTCATACAAAAATAAAATTGCTCATGTGTTACTCATTTCCAAGTGTTTGGGATTTATTTGGTGCTTAATTTAAGTGTTTATTTAAGGTTTAAGTTATAGGGGTATTTTGGTAATTTTACATGTTTGGAAATTTTAGGTTTTACAACTTCTTCCCCTCTAAAATAAAATTTTTGTCCTCAAAATTTGCACAGAAAACAGAAGGAAAACGGAATGAAAACGAAACAAAGACATACCCGACTATATCGAGAAATGCGGATAACTGGTTCGTATCGATTCCTCGGTTTCCCAGGTAGCCTCACGCTTTGGGTGATTCTTCCAAAGAATCTTTACAAACGGTATGACCTTATTTCTCATGACCCTTTCCTGTCGATCTAAAATGGCCTCCGGTTCTTCATGTAAGGACATGTCAGGCTGGATCTGATCAAAAGGATACGATGCCACATGTAAAGGATGATAGTTGTATCCCCGCAGGAGAGATACATGGAATACGTTATGGACATGTGACAGCTGAGGAGGCAAAGCTAACCGATAAAAGACTTCTCCGATACGCTCTAGAATCTCAAACGGTCCAATATATCGAGGGCTGAGCTTGCCCTTGATCCCAAAACGCTTAACCCCACGAAACGGAGATACCTTCAGAAATACACGGTCACCCACATTAAACTCCAGGTCACGACGATGCTTGTCAGCATAACTCTTCTGACGAGCTCGAGCTTCTTTCAATTTCTCCTTAGCAACAGCCACCTTTTCATTAGTGATCTTAATCATCTCAGGACCCTCAATTAGATGTTCACCCACTTCATTCCAACACATCGGTGCCCTACACTTCCTACCATACAGAAGCTCATACGGTGCCGCTTTGATGCTAGCATGCCAACTGTTATTGTAGGCAAACTCCACCAAGCACAAATAATCATCCCAACTACCAGTCCACTCCAACGCACAAGCTCTTAACATGTATTCCAATGTCTGAATGGTCCTCTCTGACTGACCATCTGTCTGTGGATGAAAAGATGTACTGAACTTAAGACGTGCACCCCAAGCTTTATGCAGACCCTTCCATAAACGAGAAGTGAAACGTGGATCTCAGTCAGAAATGATAGATTTAGGAGTACCGTGAAGTCTAACAATCTCCTGTTGGAAAATCTCCGCCAACTTACTAACACGATAGTTCATACGAATAGTTAAGAAATGAGCTGACTTGGTTAACCGATCAACGACCACCCAAATCGCATCATGTCTTATCCAAGTCAAAGGAAGACCAGTAACAAAATCCATGGAGATCTCATCCCATTTCCGAGCAGGAATATCCAAAGGCTGTAACAATCCACTAGCCCTCTGGTGTTCAATCTTGACCTGCTGACAAGTCATACACCGAGCCACAAACAAAGCCACGTCCTGTTTCATACCATTCCACCAGAAGTGCTGCTTAAGATCCCGATACATCATGGTAGACCCAGGGTGAATAGTGAAAGGGGAACTATGAGCCTCGGTCAACACAACTTCACGTAATTGAGAATCATTAGGTACACAAAGTCTATCCTCAAACCATACAACTCAATCGTCATCAACCTTGAATTCAAACTTCTTACCCTCTTCAACATTCTGCACTATAGCCCGAAGTTCTTCATCATCCTTCTGGGCTTCCTTAATTCACAGTATAAGGTTGGATTCTATCTTCAAACTAGCCCAATATCCGTCATAGCCTCTTATACACAGTTCGACATCCAAACGTTCCAAGTCATTGAGAATACGGGGTTCAATCTCCAAACTAGCGATCATACCGGATTTCCGACTAAGGGCATCTGCAACAACATTTGCCTTGCCGGGGTGGTATTGGACATTGGTGTCGTAGTCTTTAAGAAGCTCTAGCCATCTCCTCTGTCTCATGTTACGCTCCTTTTGGGTTAAGATATATTTGAGACTCTTGTGATCAGTGAAGATGTCACATGATTCGCCATACAAGTAATGTCTCCAGATTTTCAAGGCAAACACAACAGCAGCCAATTCAAGATCATGGGTAGGATAATTCTCTTCGTTGGGCTTTAATTGCCTTGAAGCATAGGCAATTACCTTATCGTGCTGCATAAGAACACAGCCTAAACCCTTCTTCGACGCATCACTATATATCTGAAAACCTCCAGAACCCGACGGTAAGGTTAAAATGGGAGCGGACACCAATCTCCATTTCAATTCCTCAAAACTCTCTTCACGCTCATCCGTCCATTCAAATTTCTCACCCTTCCAGATCAACTGAGTCAAAGGTAAGGCCAACTTCGAAAACCCCTCAACAAAACGCCTGTAATAACCATCCAATCCCTGAAAACTCCTAACCTCAGTCATAGTGGTAGGTCTTGGCCACTTGGTGATAGCCTCAACCTTAGATGGATCCATGGTGATGCCATCTGCAGACACAATGTGACCAAGGAAAGCAACTTGGTTCAGCAAGAACTAACACTTCAAAAATTTGGCGTACAATTTCTGCTGCCTCAAAATTCCCAAAACAATTTGTAGATGCTGCTCATGCTCTTCTTCAGACTTAGAGTACACCAAGATGTCATCGATGAAAACGATAACGAACTTATCAAGATACTCGTGGAAAACCCGGTTCATCAAATCCATAAACACTGCAGGGGCATTAGTTATTCCAAAGGGAATAACCAGAAACTCGTAGTGGCCGTATCTGGTACGGAAAGCAGTTTTAGGAACATCCTGCTCCTTTACCCGCAGTTGGTGATAGCCAGATCTCAGATCAATTTTTGAAAAGAATTTATGTTAGGAATATAAATATTCATATGAAGGTTCGGTCACCCCGAGCATCTAATTAGCATTTATATAGCTCGTAGGCTTATTTATATAAGCTTAGTATTATTAGTATTAGTTTTATTAGATTAGTCGTATCTATATTTGTGGAGTGGGTCGGGGCTTTCCCCACTGTCAGCTCACTCCACAGCCCACTAGGGGCACAAATATTAGGAAGTATAAATACCCCTTCCCACACTTGGGAAGGGTTGGAACTCTTGTCACAATTAATCTAATATCCAGATTTTCACAAAGAGTCTCCCACCTCTCTCTAACTTCTCTCTACCAACTAACTCAAATGGGTTTCTTGATCTTTCAAGATCCAAGACCACCCGAATAGATCCACACAATCAAGAAGGTTAATTCCTACAATTGGTATCAAGAGCCATGGTTTCATCTTGGTCAGATCTGTGGTCAATGGCTGTATATTCGGTTGGTTTCTTTCATCTTGGTCAGATCAGATCTGTGGTCAATTTTGTTTGGATTATTCGGTCAAAGAATCTTGATTTGGGCAAAGTTAACTGGATATTATTTTCATTTTTTTAAAAATCCTGTTCGAATCCATTTTTGATTTGGTCAAAGCATTTTGATTTGGTCAAAGAATTTTGAAAGTTAACTGGATATTATTCGGTCAAAGAATGTTGATTTGGTCAATGTTTGATACTGCTCGAATCCATTTTTTAAATCCTGATTTGTTTTAACTTTCATGTGGGCCTCCAAATCCAGATTTGCTTTAACATTCTCGTGGGCTTCCAACATTTTTTAAGCACTTAATGTTTTGGTCTAATGTTTAAACGATTTTAAGTCTGTGGTTGCGGCTTATTTTTGTTAAACGATTTTTAAGATCTGGTTTAAACGGGTGTTAACTTGTGTGTTGAGTGGTATAAGATTTGCTATACACGGGAAGATACATAACAAGCTGTTGGTATTGTTTTTTGGTTCCTATTAGTTTGTGGCTTATGTGATGGTTAAAAGTGTGATTTTGAAGATTGTTCTTGGTAGCAGTTTGCATAATGAAATCTGGGAATGATGTTCTAGCTGCTGGTGTCAAAGAATGGTGTTCTTGGAGGCGGTTTGTGTCTTCTTGGGAGTGAAGTTTGGACTGTAACCAAAAATGGATAATGAGGACAAAAAGTACAAAAGTGACAGGTTTGACTGGTCAAAGACGCGGTTTGTCCATTGGCTTACAGACTCGGTTTGTCTGTTTTACCCTGGACTCGGTTTGTCCATACAGTCACGAACTCGGTTTGTCCATACTATCATGGACTCGGTTTGTCCATACTATCATGGACTCGGTTTGTCCATACAGTCACGAACTCGGTTTGTCTGTTTGTTTAACTCGGTTTGTCTGCTTGTCATGAACTCGGTTTGTGTTTCTTGCAAGCATGCGGTTTGTGGGTGTTTGTAGATGCTGTTTGTCTATTTTTCACGAACTCGGTTTGTCTATACTGATGAACTCGGTTTGTTTATCTGGTGTGAATGCGGTTTGTCTACCAAACAAGTAAAAGTCAAACCGAATCAATAGATAAAGAAGGAGATGAAGCAGTGACGAAGACACCATGACCCCTAAACCATAATATCAGAAACTCTTATCGACCTCAGTTTGTAACCATTATCAATCAATCATTGCTAACACAATTCACAAACAAACGCGTGGAGGTCTAGCATTGTTACGACTTGTTTCTGCTATTGCTAATTGACTGGTTACTATAGACAAACACTCTCACATATTAACAACAAAAACAAGAACCAAACCATCGGTAAGGGAAACCAAACGGTCTTTTAATTAACAAGAACATACATAACCAACAACCTCAAATACCAGACCATCCTAAACCCATAATAACAACAAACTCAAAAAAAACATAACAAAGGAAGTGTTAGATCTCAGTTAGCTCACTAATTGTCACGAATCTTCAAAAATTTCGTGTGAACAAAAACCCATCATTGATCGATGTGATGTCAAACTCCATCTCTATATTCGAAAGGTCAAGATAAGATACTAACAAGACTGTTATCATGCTCTCTTTCATTTCGTTAAAACACGGAAAATCAAACAAAAAGGAAATCAAAGATCTCAGTTATCTCCTTTGGTATTACAAGATTCATCTACAAATGACACCAAAGAGAATTTACCATCATTGATCTATATCGAAGCTACACTTCGTTGAATATACGATCATTAAAGAAAAGAACTAAAACAAAAGTGTTTCAGTCTCCTTTTGAATCGGTTAAGGAAAAACAAGAACAAAAACGAATGAATTCATTCACATCACTTACCAGAGTCCTTTGTGATTTGAAGATTTTGAAGCCTTGTTATGCTATAGGATTCGTTGGTTAAAGATAACAAAAGGATTTAAAGGTGTATCTGTGTTGGGATTAATTTGAGAATCAAAGGGGCAAATTATGTGTTCGATGACCTTGTTTGAAGTGATAAATGAAGGTGAAGGGGGCGGATTTGAATGAGATATATTAGGGATTTGATGTGATAAGGGTTTGTAGTTGACTGCAAGAGTGGGATAAGAGAAGCAGTGGTTGCGTTGTGTTTGTGTAGGGATTAGGGTTTGAGGGGTTGTGGATTTCTTGGTTGCAGAGGGAGGCGGATTAGATTTAAGCAAAGGGATTAGGGTTAAGTGATGTTAAGGGAGTAGGAGTTAAATACCCGAAGATTAGGGCATTGTTATAGATTTGGATCGGTATTAGCAAATGTGGTACTATTGGGCTAATGATACATAGTGGGCTGGTGTGTTGCTATCTTTGGACTTTAGAACAGATAGGCCGACCAAGTATTTCATTTGGACGAAATTAACTAGGCCGAAAATTTGTATGACTTATGTGGTTTTGTGCTTATATTTGATAATTCAAATTTTTGGTACAGTTAGTAGTTGATGGTCACATTTGGGGTTCAAAATAACTATGTTATTAATTTCACGGGTATTTGACATGAAATGTCATCATGAGAACAGAGTTGTGAATTTGGTAGCGTAGTCCTATTGGTACCTGAGATGTGAGTGAACCTGCAATTTGATCTTTACGATTTGAGTCATAGCTGTCGAATTACAATTTGTTTAATTGCTATTTGTCAAGTTGCGCTTTGACTTGTTGCGACTTGACGGATTGCGATTTAACCAGTTACGATATGACGTTGCGAGTTGACACTTGCGATTTGACTTATTGTGACTTGGTTGATTGCAATCTGACTTGTTGCAATTTGACAATCTGTGACTCGACTTGTTGCAATTTGATCAAGTTGTGATTTGACTTCTGTGACTTGAATATCTAAGATTGGTATTGCACCTCACTCTTGGGTATTCAGGTTGATTTCACGGTTTCTCTTGTAGATTTTAGAAAATCCCGCGAAAGAGTCGATTTCTCGGTTTAAATCTCAAAGAGCTGTAAAATCCCGTGAGATTAATTTTGGACATATAGGCGGGACTTGGATTTTGACATAATATAACTTACGGGGTTTGGCTATTTTTTTTCGGGATAAGTTTGTGCTTCAAGATCTGCAGGAATTGGGAAATTATGGTAACTTGGGTGGTTTGTTAATTCACGGGTTGGTGTACTTAGTGTCACAAACATCTCGGGGTGGATGGATGCACGATGTTTGTTGACCCTTGCTCGAGCGCATTTAAGGTGGTTAGACCTGGATGTTCAAGAAGTGGATATATACAATAAAGGATGGAAGGTTGGGTATATATCACTACCTATATTTAAAGGAGTTACGTTGTTGTGCTCAATATAGGTTCTAATTCATAATTTAGTGCAAGTTTAAGTCGCTGACTTGTTCTTTATCAAGCTTCTTCAAGTGATTGTTGTTTCTCAAGCTTCTAATGTGATTGTTGTTCAAGATCTTCTCAAGAGGTAGTCAGGCTTAAAGACAAGAGGTGATTTGTTTGGAGACATGTTTTAACCTTTTACTCACGTTAAAGTCATATGCATTTCATCAAGCGGTTTTGGCATATTACGAGCTTCAATGAATTGTTAATCTACTAAACCATTGATGATGAGGAAAGCAAGGGGTTACTACAAGAGAGTCTTAATCACCATCTTCGTTGCAGTAGTTTCATTTGTCTCTTTCCATGTTTTGTGCCTGACAAATTCACAAACATCACGGACTCTCAGCTTTGGCAAAAAGGTCATTTCATGTCCTTTTTAAGGGGGAGAATTATCGCAAGTTTCCTAGAAGTTCCGTCTCCAGCGATGTGAATTTTAGCGGTTCCGGTTACAGCGGGTCAGATCGTATCGGTTCAGTCTCCAGCGGTTTGAATCTTAGCAGTGTCGGTTACAGCGGGTCAGATCGTAGCGATTCAGGATTCAGTGGTTCAGTCTACAGCAGTTTGAAGCTTACTGTTGTGCAGTTAGTTCTTGAATGATAAATCTCAAGAACCGTAAAATCCTGTACACAGTACGACAACTATTCCACATCCAAGTAGCTGGATCAGACAGCCTTGGTTGATAGGACTGACTATGAGTCTTGGGCACTTCTAAGAATTTGCGCATGTTTCTTTTCCTTTTGACTAGTCAACAGCACAAGATGATCACGAAGTTCATTTGGTATTCCTTATTTGAGATTGAAGCTGAATTTCACGAAGGCGTCTACTTATTTTATCTTGAAGTCGGGGTTGGTTGGATGCATGACTTTCAATGATAACTTGCTCGTGCTTAAAATTTAAGTTGAAGACTTGGGTTATCTAGTTACCAGCAGTCGGGGTAACTATCACTTAAGAGTTATTGGAGTACTCAGTGTCACACGTCAATGATGATGTCGATAATCGCAAGAGGTGTTAATGTCTCATACTTTGGTTGGGTATTGTGCACTTAGAGATCTGCTTGGAGCATTAATTCTCTACACCGTTCTTCCAACATTAGTGCAAGCTTAAGTAACAAATTTGGGGATTTATTCTTCAATTTTCAGTATTGGTGTATCGGGTTCTCTTCATCGAGTGGTCACTAATCTTTGTACAAGGTTGGTTAGTTGGCCAAAGGTGTTAAAAGTTGTGATGTGATCTGTATTTCTCACAAAATATTCTTAACCCAAACTGATGTTCACCATAACCAAATCAGTCACGCCACATTCAATCGGTTACTGTCTCACGGTTTCTTCTTGGTTTTGTAAAATCCCGCGAAAGAACTTATTTCTCGGTTTAAACCATAGATTTGTAAAATTCCGTGATGATGGGCTATGCGCTCTTGACCAGGATCGGGTTAAAACCATTATCAAAGTTCAGTCGATACATCATAAAGGGCTAGATTTGGGCATTAACCAAAAGAAGTGACTACGGCGTTAATTCATTATTATTTATTTGAGGCTGAAGTGAAATTTCATGGGTGCGTGTACTTAGTATCTGAAGATATCGGGGAGGTTGGATGAAGATTCTTCGAGATCCTTGTTCGAGCTTTCAATACAATGACAAAGACTTGGATATCTAGTTATTTTTTCTTTCTCTCTATTACAAAATAACTATCACTTTAAGGAGTCACGTTGTAGTGCTCAGTGTCACACGCAGTTGTGGATATCCAAGAGGTGATGTACGTCTTATACTTGATGGTTGGTTGGTTGAAGAGTATAGAGTACTTAGGGATTCGATGTTGCACGAAGTCTCTACACCGCTCTTTGTCACGCATTAGTACAAGTTTAAGTCACAAGTTCGGGTTATATTACTTCAGTATCAAGTTCATCATAATGGGTTTTTCTCTATCAGTGGTCACGACATCAAGCCGACAGAATGATAATGGGTTGGTAACGAGTTAGATGAGAGAAGAAGTAAAGAGAGAGATTATGACGTCTGTACAAGTCAGTGCAGGCCTCGTTCTTCAACATTTTGACGTCTGTACAAGTCAGTGCAGGCCTCGCTCTTCATCATATGACGTTTGAACAAATCAGTTCAAGCCTCGGTCTTCATCATTATGACGTCTGTACAAGTCAGTGCAGGCCTCGTTCTTCATCAAATGACGTCTGAATACATCAGTTCAGGCCTCGTTCTTCAAAGAAAAGAAAAGTGTACGCTTGAGTGCACTTTATCTTCAAAAGAAGAGGAGTCTTCTTATTAATGGCCATTCTCATCAACAAGATTCATGCTCTTTCCGTGCTTATTCAATCTTCAAGTGGATCGGCGCATATTGGAGTATATTGTTATTCACGTATTCAACCAAAAATTGCAGTTGACAGGCATATGCAATTTTTGAGGGGGGGAAAGGGTGAATAAACAACATGTTAGTCTTCAAGAACCGTCAAGTGGAGCTACTTACCGTTGATGGTATTCATATTCACAAGTTCAATCATCAAATATTGCAGTTGGCAGGCATATGCAATTTTTGAGGGGGGGAAGAGTGAATATTAATCTACATGTTGGTTGATGATTGAGATTTGGTCATACGACTCCTGAATACGTCAGTTCAGGAGTCGTGCAAACCATGGTTCTCCAACACTACTTCTTCCTCTATCAAGGTGTTGAAGAACATGGTCATGGAATGCTAATCGAGTCTCACGGGTTGGTATAATCAGCAACAATGGGTTTCTAGTCAATGCTTCAAGTACACGTCATCAGGCTGCATGTACACATCATGATGATGATTCCGATTAATCGTAACCATCATGGGGGAGAGAAATGTGTACACCAAGGACGCACAACAGGTTCACGTGATCGGGCTTAATCATATATTCCGGTGTTGAGAACCGCAGAGATGATCAGTGGTTCAACTTGTTACCTTGGTATTTACGTTTCACTGTTACGTCATGGGCTGATTAATCGTAACCATCAGGGGAGAGAGAATGTGTACATCAAGGACGCACAACAGGTTCACGTGATCAGGGCTTAATATCCAAGGATGGATACATACTATAGATGATCAGTGGCTCAACTTGTTACTTTGGTGTTATACGTATGACTGAAGAAGGTCGAGTCGTCAGTCTATTCTACGTTCTCTGTTGGGAGTTATCATCGTATGTGTATGCTGCGGGCTGATGGGTTACATGTAAGGTTACTGGAAGGCATTGGGTGAGATGAAGATGATTGGTATTCTGTTCCTCCACATTGGGCAATCTTGAAGAAGGTCGAGTCTTCAGTCTTCTCTACATTCAAAAATGTTGAGCTCTTTTCTTACAACTTGATATTTAACTTAATCCCATGACAGTTCTTGTTTGATGAGTTGTGGAGTTAAGTTAGATTCAAGTTGTTCTGTAGTTTAAGGGTAGGTCCAACTTGATTTTAACCTAATCTCATGACAGTTCTTGTTTGATGAGTTGTGAGGTTAAGCTGAAATCAAGTTGTTACGGGGCTTAAATTTGTGGTTTAGTTTAACCTCATGACAGTTCTTGTTTGATGAGTTGTGAGGTTAAGCTAGATTTCAGTTGAGGCTCAACTTAAACTACCGAAAAGTTGCCTAAGGTTTTTGACGGAGTCACTCTAGGACGGGAGTGTTAGAAGATTAAAGACGGCATGCATTTGGTTATCAAAAGACTTCTTCATATTTCGGGCGTTCATCCAAAGTCTTCTTCCTATTATGGGTGATCGTCAGAGGTTGTCAGATTGGGGGAGAGCACTAATTAGGGGAGAGTGAAAAGCCAGAATCATTCCCTGATTGAAAGTGCTCACATTGCTCTTCAGCAAGTCAAGTGATGAATGCGGTGAAGATTCAGAATGCTGAGGAGTAATGGGTTCTGGTTCGTATCCTTGTACATATATACTTATTCATATCTTATACCATCTTGTAAATAGATACATAGAAAATCTTGCTAATTGTAAATAGAGAAACGTAAAGCCAGAAAAACCATAAAAATTGAAAAATAGAAAAGACCAAAAATAGTTTCACCTAGGCATGTCTTCTGTTTATCGATAACATTTACGGACTTAGAAATGTCATTCAATAATGGCACGGGTCTTTAAATGAAGCTCGAGCAGAAGTTAAAATGAATGGTTAAAACATGTCTAAAATGGCTTGCTATTACTTTAGATAGCAACCCGCGCTTCATATTGGGGAAAGTACGTCGCCAAAAAGACGGCTGTTCCTCCAACTGGGTGATGTTCACCTGGGCATGGATTACTTCATATCCATGTTTCCTGATTTGATGTACGTTTCAGTGCATCATTTCTTGTAAAAGAAGAGAAATCTTCTTGGTATAACAAATAGTTTTCATTCTATGATTCTTCTGAAAATTATTTGTGAGACACTTGGTGAATATGTGTTGTATGAAATTTGTTTATACTTGGATTATGCATAAAATTTGTCACTCAATCAACGACCACAAAACCTCATGACAGTTCTTGTTTGATGAGTTGTGGGGTTAAGCGTGATTTTAGTTGAGGTTCAACTAGAATACGGGTCATTGATTGAGGGGGAGAGTGAATTCAAATTTTATATCATCAAACGGATTTATTGGTTAAATCATACTTGTTAGAAATGGTTTTGTAGTTAATGGGGAATTAGTTGAAGAGGATCTTGCTTAAATATATCAAATGACCAAGTGTGTTAGTTGCTAGAAAGTTTAGGACATTATGTGCAATTTGCTTATAGTTTCCTAGCTTTATGTATCTAGAAGGTTCATTTGTGTTACTTTGGAATCCTCGTATAATCCCCAAAATGCTTTAAGACTCAAAACCTAAAAGAAGTTAGAAAACCAGTTGTGTTTGATGTTTTTGAATACTCCACTGGCATTTGTATGATCTAAATGAATGAGTTTCAAATGTTGTTTGTCTCTGCTGCTTAAAGGTTGTTGATATTGTGCATATGTTCTCAGGATTCGCTTAGGTAGATAGCTATTATGTTAGAATCATGTTCCTAAGATCCTGAATTGAATATTGAAATTCGTGTGAATTGCCATGTTCATGATTGCTAATTGCTCTTCATGCTAGATAGTGGTTTGACGTAGTTCCTGATTGGGGTTTGATTATAAGATGAACTTGGTATTATAATGTGGCAAGCTGCTGAAGGGTAGCTATCTAGGAATAGTGTATCTGTATGTATGTATATCTGTGTTGATATTCTTATGCAGATTCCATAGCCAAAATGAATGTACCAGTTCCCATTCTAACCATTTGATCAGACGATCAAACTCTATTGATTGGCTCGAAATTCACCACGACAACAACATCGGCAGCAACAACAACAACAACACTGTCATCACCGCCACCACCATTTATCTATTTTGGTCTCGCCAAGTGGGGATCAACGACATTTGTGAAAGACTTGTTGGTGGATGGATAATTGATGTTGACTACTAACTCAGAAAAGCGGGTGATTACATCATCTGCGCAAAAAGGTCAATATCATCTGTGTCATAATAATCACTTTGTGCAAAATGAGCAGTGAATCTCCCTCTTAGATTAAGGGGGAGCAAAGTATGTTTCATCATCAGAACATGTTAAACTTGACACATTTTCTCCCACATTTTCTAACTTATTTAAATCAATTGGGATCACAAATCTCAAAAGGTTTGAAATTTTTGATCGGGGGAGAGAATGTGATTTAAATATGAAACCTGATGAAAATGTGATGTTTTGGATTTAAGTGTAGGCTCTCTCATATGTGCTAAACTCTTTCGTATATCGATGCACATATTGAGGGGGAGCGAATGGATGAAAAAGGATTTGGCATAGCATGAGATCGTGACTCAGACTTAACCAATGAATTGACGAAACCTATACTGTCATTGATCGAAAGGACATATCCTGGCCGGGTAATAATTTCAAGCTGGTCTAACCAGTGATGTAAGCGTGTCTCGAAAAGGATGTGTCTGAGTAGAGTGTACCGTTTCGAGAAACTTTCTGTGGATTTGACCAGGCCGGGTAATAATTTCAAGCTAGTCTAACTAGTGATGTAAGCGTGTCTCGAATCGGTCATGTTCACTGAAAGTTGATCAATTCAAAAAGTGCGAGCTCTACCTAACATGTGCAAATTTATAAAACAATTATTCGAGCACATGTTGAGGGGGAGCATTTGAAAAAAATATAAAACTCTCAAGTGTTTGCAAAAATGTGTTTCAGAATCATGAACACTTTGAGAGATTTTTCAAAGATTTGGTTTGGCAATCGTGGATGAATACCAAAGACCGACCATTTTAATTAATGCATGGAGTTATAAGGATGGTTAGGTTAGGCTCAAGTTCCCACGATCCCGCCAGAGCCGGAGGGATCTACCCAGGGACAATCCACTAGTTAGTGTAGAAGTCCTTAGGTATGATTAAAAAGGAGAAAAGTGTGATTAAGGGAAGAGTGCCGACTGGGATGGAGCTAGTACTGGAACAAACTCAACAAGGTATTAGTAATGAAGTCTCGGTAAACACTGAAGGGGTTGAAGAATGAAAAAGAATTGTAAAGATAAAGGGTGAAAAGAAATAGCCCTCCTTACAACTTAGGCAGAAACCGGGTCAATACATATGCTGTCAGAATCACTTAGTTGATTGCTGGCATTGAAGACAAAGTATCATGGACCCAGTGATACGCTGCACAACCCTCCCTAGCCACTCAAGGTCCCTCAAAGGACTCTTGTTTCAATTGTCACGGAGTTCAATACATTCCTATCATCTCTCTCACTCCGAGTTGGATGATATTGAAAAGGTGGCAGTCCTCTCCAGCCTCCGCTCACTAAATCAAAACGCACTATAGAGTCTAGAGCCACGAGATGCATAATAAGATCTCATAGGGACACGAATTATCTCTACACTGGGTGTTCATCATTAAGGACACCAGTTGTAAACTTAAGAGTCCTACGCAGATCTTAGCAATCTGCCAGAACATTTATGAGAGAATTTACAAATGTAATTCTCAATGATTGAATGGAAATTCCTGCCAGGGTCAACATCAAGCAGCCCTGAAAGCAGGTCACTTCGGTAATTCCCTGGGGATTACGCTTAGTGATCGCGGTGGTTTCAAACGATCTACAGTCGTGGAGTGATCTCCAGCGACTCACCTAATCGTTGATGTGCTACGGTTCGATCTTAAAAAGCCCTCTGTGGGTTTTCGATTAGGAACGGTCTTGGTAAGGATTAGAGAGAGTTTTCACACTATGCTGTTAACAATCTCGAAGTCCGAACCTGTAAGTACCGGACGTTTTATTGCTAACTGTCGTATGCAGGAACTTCTGGCGATTGAAGCTGATTGCTGTTGCAGCTGTTTGCAGTTGTAGCTGATTGATGCTGTAGCTGGTTGCAGTTGTAGCTGGTTGCAGTAAAGATGCCAATCCTCTACCACATGTTCACACTACATCATCATTGTTCTTCAACAAAGTCATGATCAACCAAAAGACCTTCAACACGGCTTCTGCTAACTCTGATGCTAAAGATCATGACACCAAATAGTGTGAGCATGTCGGCTCAAAGATTTACACATCACATGGAAACATATTGCTGAAAGATGACTTGGAAACAAATGTTGGATGATAAAGTCGAAGAATAATCAAAGATCATCCAAGACAAAGAAAGGTCATTTAACGTACACTGCTGAATGCACAAAGTTTCAAGACAATGAAGAATCAAAGACTACGAGCTATGACGACAACTTCAGAAGATAAAATGCTAGAATTCAAGTTATTATTTCCGGGGTGACCTCCCTTAGGGGGAGATTGTTAGGAATATAAATATTCATATGAAGGTTCGGTCACCCCGAGCATCTAATTAGCATTTATATAGCTCGTAGGCTTATTTATATAAGCTTAGTATTATTAGTATTAGTTTTATTAGATTAGTCGTATCTATATTTGTGGAGTGGGTCGGGGCTTTCCCCACTGTCAGCTCACTCCACAGCCCACTAGGGGCACAAATATTAGGAAGTATAAATACCCCTTCCCACACTTGGGAAGGGTTGGAACTCTTGTCACAATTAATCTAATATCCAGATTTTCACAAAGAGTCTCCCACCTCTCTCTAACTTCTCTCTACCAACTAACTCAAATGGGTTTCTTGATCTTTCAAGATCCAAGACCACCCGAATAGATCCACACAATCAAGAAGGTTAATTCCTACAATTTAGCCCCTTTCAGTTGATCAAACAAATCATCAATACGCGGAAGAGGATAACGATTACGGATGGTAATACGATTAAGCTCACGATAGTCAATACACAAACGCATACTCCCGTCCTTCTTATTCACAAATAGAACATGAGCGCCCCACGGAGAGACACTAGGCCGAATAAAACCATTCTCCAACAATTCCTGCAACTGCTCCTTTAACTCTTTCAACTCAACGGGTGCCATACGGTACGGAGCCTTGGAGATAGGTTCGGCACCTCGAACCAGATCGATACTAAATTCAACTTCTCTAGCCGGAGGAATACCAGGAAGTTCATCGGGAAAGACATCAGCAAAATCACGGACAATAGGAATGTTGTCCATACTAGGACTCTCCACAGATGTGTCCTTAACAGAAGCAAGAAAACCCTGACAGCCATGAGAGATTAAAGTTCGAGCCTTCATAGCTGAGATAATCTTAATAGATTTCAAATGTCGAGAACCATGATAGACAAATTCAGGATGGTGCAGATCACCAAAGATTACATTTCTAGCATGGCAGTCAATGGTAGCTTTGTGGAAAGCCAACCAATCCATGCCCAAGATTACGTCAAAATCAATCATATCCAGAGGTAACAGATTTGCGGGACGGATTCGATCATCAAACCGTAGAGGACAGTTAACAAATTCATGATTAATGATTATATGGTTTCTCATAGGTGTAGATATGGATACATGATTTGTTAATGGTGTTGGGGTACGTTTACGTTTCTTAGCAAATGTAGTAGATATAATGGAGTGGGTAGCACCCGTGTCAAATAATACGAAAGTAGTAGGATCTCCAAAATATAAAATGCCGGTAATGGTACCTGAAGTGCCAGCTGCCTGATCATGTGTAGTTGTAAAAACACGACCCGAAGGAGTAGGTAATCTAGGAGTGTTGGCTGATGCAGAAGAGTTTCCCTTCGGACAATCCTTCACCCTGTGGGTTGTAGAGCCACAACGGAAACAAGCACCAGTAAGTTTGTGACACGTTCCCAGATGAGGTTTACCACAAGTAGGACAAAGTGGCGGAGGAGGCAAATTCTCAGTAGGTCAGTGCTGACTAGATGATCCAGAAGAACGGTTCTGTTGAGTACCCCTGGAAGACTGATCCTTCCACTGCCTGTTATTTCCATTACCGTTACCCTGCCTATCATTTCCAATTCTAGAAGTGGACCTGGAATCCCGACTTCTGTCTACTTGACCCCGCTGGTCGGAAACTCTATCAGAACGAACCCGATACTCAGTACTCTGATCTGATCAACCTCTATCCATCTGTCCCCTCGGATCATGATTCCTGCTGGAATACCCCCTGTTATCATTTCCCTGAGCCCTCGGTTGAATCCTGTCACCATTCCGATTACACTTGTAGCCACTGCCCTCATGAAATATCTCAATATTGCGGGCTGCATCATTGACCGCCGATACATCCGCGAAATCAGTGTTGAGCAAACAGTATAGTACCCACTTCTTGAGTCCCCACTTGAAATGCTTAGCCTGGCGCCTCGCATCTCCTTCAATAGGTCCCACAAAACTAGCAAGCCTTAAGAATTGCCACATGTAATCCCCGAAATTTTCATACTTTAACTGATAAATGTTATTATTCCTGTTCAGCCAAGGGGAAATACCGCTTATAGAAGGTTTCACGAAATTCAGCCCATGAACAAGTAGCAGGATAACCCTCTCCTCCTTTCACCTGTTTATGCGCGTTCCACCAATTAAGCGCATCCCCCTCCAGTTTAAAGGTAGCCAATCTAGTCTTAAATTCGTCTTCGCACCCCAACACTTCGAATAGTTTTTCCATATAAGTGATCCAGTCCTCTGCATCCTGAGGAATGACAGCCAAACTAAACGACAAAGGCTTAAGCTTACTAATCTTCTCAAGTCAACCATGAATAGTGGTGGGCCGACCACCACCACCAGAACCTCCAGAAGAGCCTACTCCATTGCGAACATCGTTGACAATCCGCGAAATCACCTCATTGGCGTTAAGACCCGGTAACATGTTAGCTATAGCAGCAGCAACCATAGCTTCCAAATTAGGGATTTCAGTATCCCCATTAGGGTCTCCATTGGGCTGTCCGTTACGACGCGTATTAACCATTTGAAGGATTATCAAAATGATTAGTAAGATCAAAAATAGGATAGAGTACAGAAAGGAAAGTACGCAGAAAGAAACCTAATGTCGACCCAATCCTCACAGGTCATAGCCTAAGCTCTAAGGATTTCGGAACCTGTTTCTGATACCATAAATTGTAACACCCCAACCCGTCAAGGGTAAAGATATCAAAGTAAATCGGCGTTGGGCGCGACCCTCTGGGGGACTGATAACGATCACGACCAATGGTCATCTACTGACCCGAGTGAGGAAGCTCATCCGCCAACAACACCGCGAGAAAAGTCCGAAGAGACCCAAACTCATCCAGGCATGGAAATGACCAAGCGTCAAGTTCAAAACGGAGCGGTCAAACAAAAAAGAAATAAGAGATACCAAGGCATGCTGAAGGGCAAGGGCTCAAAGGACGAACGACTACGGTTGGGGAAAGAAAGAACCCCAAAGAGAAAAGCTTCGCACTTACATGCATACATTGTAGTAAGACTAACTACGGACGTCCTCAAGAAATGATCTCTCACGGAAAGGATATCGACGCAAGCAATAACACAGGAGCTTTTGAGGCAAATAAAGGGGCAAGCAGCCAGGCGCAGTCATATACACCGGAAGGGACCAACCCGTTCATGGAAAGTATCTATAACGCGGAGCTACCCAAAAAGATCTGCATGCCAGGAAATATACGGTTTTATTACTGAAGTGAATACCCCACGGATCACGTTGGAGTATTCCAAATGGCGGTACGAATATGCAAGTGGGATACGAAGACCTAATGCCGCAGGTTCAAGCACACACTCAATGATGCAGCCATGATATGGTTTGAACACCTCCCCCAAGAGTCCATAAGCAGCTCCCACGAACTAAGGGACGAGTCCTTGGAATCTTTCCTTGACATGAAAAGATACAAGGATCAGGATAAAAGAATCCGCTGCGCCAAGAAAAGAAGAAATGAATCAATAGAAGACTTCACAAGAAGGTTCCTGGCAGAAAACAGAAGAACTAAGAAAATGCCAGAGGCCGTAAAAATTACCAAGTTCACGAAAAAAGTATCCGACCCGGGACTAATAAAGTACCTACACAGGGAAGCACCGGAGTGCATGAACGAAGTGCTAAAAATAATAAGAGCGTACTGCCAAACGGAAGAAGCGTTTAAAAACCCAAAGCGGTAGAAGTAACCCCATCCCGGAATTATAGCAATGCCATCCGCAAAGCAACGAGACTAGCAACATTCGTGGTAAATACCATATATACTAGCCCCGGCTATAAACGGCAAACAAAGACAACCCCCGACGCGACTAAGTGACTTGGAGCGCTATAAGGGAACCACCAGATTGCTAACGAAATGTCATGTGATTCTGATAATCCTCTATCGGCTCATGACCCATCTCAACAGTGCATCCAAAGCCAAAAACCGAAAACCCGGAAGGACACTTGACTCCGGTCATGTTCTTAAATGGCTACTAATAAAATTTGGTCGTTCTTAAATGACGACTAATAACGCCAATCCATAACACTCTCCTCATCCCATTTATCCAAGTTCCACTAAAATTCATTCTCCATCACATATTTTAAGCGTTGCGGGCCCTACTACACCGCGGACGCATGGAGAACAAGCCTTAACTTCCCCCAACCGCATGCACACTCGCCAGCTCGGCTGCTCAAAAAATGAAGGAAGGGGTCGAGCGCCGCGGACATGAAACAGGTACGCTGAAGGCGCGCGTCTAAATATGTAACTAGGATGGTGCAATCAGCAACGACCTGGCTCCGGGCCAAGATCCCCGATTTAAACCTGTCCATTGGAGGCAACACACAGGCATTAGTGCACAGGACTTATAAGCATGAAGGGGAAGGATGAGTCGTAAGGGACCACAGACAAAAGGGATAGAGGGTGGATGTACGTGCGCTTATAAGAGACGAGGTGGAGATGTATCAAATGGACGTGCCATCATGAAAATGGACATCCAAACATCAAGAGGCCTCACCCAGCAACAACCAAGGAGGGAGTCAAAGTGCTTCCCGTCCAAAGTTGCAGCCAAGCGTACAAGCAAAACTATAGGCAAGGACGCCATGCTATAAAATAACAGGTCGCGCCCTTTAGCATGGTGTAAATTTGACAATTACAACAACAGACGATCTACAGCTACCCAAACAAACCAAATCCGCCCATCAATGATGCGGTATCAAGGAAAGCTACACAAGATCAGCCGGAGAGGGATGCTGCGAATTAGTCCCAGGACCGCACATGTACTCAAATAAAAATAGAAGTATAACGCAAACATCCAGTGCTCGCTAAGCCTAAAGTGCGGAACAACTCGGAAACTGGAAGCCTACCCAATACAGAGATTAAAAGGCAAGAACGCAAGCCGAAGGCAAAGAAACAAAGACAGATATCCGTATCCGTAAGCATAGAACATCCGTGTTAAATTATAACTTATAACGGGCCACTCCGGTGGAACCCGTCTTTAGACATTTGTAAAGACATAACTTACTACTTGTATTTCTATAACAATTTTAATAAAATACAATGTGAAGCTTAGCTACCTTCACCAGTTTACATTTAGAAATTTTTTAACATTTGCTTTACAAACACACACAATGTGAGTAAGACGCGCACGCAAAGGGCATGACGCAAAAAAGTTATCCCGTATAACAAAAAGGGTGCGGAACCTCATAATTAATGCGCAGGTACGTAAGAGGGATTGCAAGCCCAGTACCGGGAGGATAACCCACAAATATCCAAACAAAGACTAAAAATAAAATGCGTATCCATACGTATTTTAATATTAGCAAAGCACAAAACGATCAAGTGCAAACAAAGACGCATAAAGGTTAGACGTAACCTTAGCGCAAATAACAACCACATTCGTAAAAGTTATACATGCACGGCATAAGCTAGAATGTTCTCTAAAAAAATGTTGCACAAAGCAGAATGCCACATATATTCATACAAACTTGTATTCATCAAGTAAATCAGTTGTTAAAATTAAAAATTAATAAAAAAAACCGCTCAAAGGAAAGACCACATGCTGCCACGACATAATAAAGATAAAAGGGGGACATAGATCATTCCGCATGATTATGCTATGGAGTAACCTCAAGCTCCTTCCCGCAAGAACGCACAACGGGAACAATAAAAAAAACCCCACCTTCCCTGACGTCCGAAATGGATAACTCATCCGTAGAAAAAGGGTTCGGTAACTATAGGAGGGACGGAAGACGTCGACGGAACGTCAGTACTCATAGAAGCTAGTTCACTTGAAGGAACGGCTTCCGAATCAAACAAAGATTCTGGAGGAAAAGGACTGGACATGAGAGCAAACAGATCCGTCAAGGCAAACTGCCCTATGGCAACATTCTCGTGAATCTTTTTAGCTCTTTGACAAGCAACACTTAAGGACAAAAAAAAAGGAGCTTCACCCACAACTAGGCCACACTTAAGCTTAGGAACGGAAAGCTGCTCAAGGCTAGGTTGCAAGTCAACTAACCCAAGGTTCTCCGCAATTTTGGCATCCAGTCGAAAGAAATGCATAACATCTTCAAAGTCAAAGTCCTTATAATAAGATAAGTCTGATAACAAAGAGAAGTCAAGACTACGAAAAGCCTTCAGATGAGAATCAAAATCAGTGCCAGCAGAAGGGTCATTGGCATCTATGTCCGCAGGCTGTCTACCCTCCCCATCATGCTCAAAGCCAGCCTCCAAACCATCCTGCATCCCCTTCCTAACGGCACAACTCAACAACTTCTGAAGTAATGAGTGATACTCCGGAGAACTCAAACATTTAGAAAGGAATAACTTCATGCCACTACCAAGTAACCACCTACGGCTAGCAATAGCGGTAATGAAGCGGGGGTAAAAAACATCATGGACGTTCACAACCGCATCAACAAGACACGACTCCAACTGGACCAACTTATTAGTAAGACCCTTCACTTGGGCATCCTGATATTCTTTAAAAAGGACATCCAGAGTGTCAATAGTACCTTGGAGCGAACGAGCCTACACACACAAAAAATAGAAAGGTAAGGAGGACAGATAAGAAAGCTAAAAAGAAACAGGAAAAAGGGAAAGAGAGACGTAAAGAAGGACAATACACATACCCGATCCAAGGACCACTTGTATTGATGTCTCAATTCCTCAACTTCAGCAAACAAATCCGCAAA
The DNA here is from genome assembly GCA_021014915.2 of Artemisia tridentata subsp. tridentata. NCBI lineage: Eukaryota > Viridiplantae > Streptophyta > Magnoliopsida > Asterales > Asteraceae > Artemisia > Artemisia tridentata. The sequence goes on from CP139506.1 coordinate 337,211,942, forward strand.
ATCGTGACCTTTCCCCTCCCAAGGAGAAGAAAAATCTGTTGGCCGCTGAGAAGATGTGGCATGCTCTTCGACTTGATCGGTGATAGGAGAGCGCAGCACCGCTAGTTCAGCCTTGAGCGAATCAAGCTCACCCTTCAACCTCAAATTTTCCTCCGCTAAAGTAGACGTGCCAGCTACAAAAGGATGGGTAGTATACTTAAAAGAAGAGACCTTGGTACTAAGACAAGACACTTGCGTCTTCGAGGCCTCAATCTCTACATCCTTCTTCTTCAATCGGCTAGCCAAGCAACGATGAAGAGACATGTATTTCCGCTTCAAAGTAATATTCCTGTTGATATAAATAATGCCTAAAAATGTTATTAACATATATCGATATCTCTATGTTTTGATAATCACAAAACGGAAACTCATTGAACTACAAATTATGACGTAAACAAGTATTTAGTCGTAAATATTCACTTTAACATCCAAATCACTTAAGGTATGAATAAACAAAATGTCTAATGCATTCTACGATCAAAGGAACTTTTATTTTTACAAACCTTACATTTTTTATAAAATGGGACAAACATTTTTAAACTTATACAAAATGTTTTTATATTTATAAGAAATGTTTTATTCAAAATAAATATTTTGAATTCAAATTTCTACCCAAAAACGGCTAGATTCTTCAGATAAAACCTTCCCCACAAAAGGACAAAAAATTATGAAGAATTTTTTTTTACTTGGCGGCCCCCTTAATTATTAAGGGGACCGGCTAGTAATTAAGGGGACCGGCACCCTAATTAAGGGGACCGGCCACGCTCCCTAACAGTATTTTTTCCCCTATAAATACTGGCTCAAATCTGGCATTTTTCCTCACCTTTTGCACTATAAACTTTCTGATCTAAATCTTCTATACCATTCTCTTAAACCCTTTGATCATATAATCATAAGCTTTTGTTTCCAAGTGATCCAACCTTCAACCTTTCAAGTGCAAGAGAAGAATACTTCAATCCTTCAAGACAAGAAGTATTACAACCTGTTGTGACCTCCACATCCAAGTTGTTTGTGCATCGTCACTTGTATAGTATTCATCCATTTGTGTATTAGTTGTGAATATTGGTTAGATAGAAGTAAGCATAAGGAGTTAGGCTAGTAAGGTGTGTAGGTAGAGAAGTTGTGAATTGATTGTGGTGTGCAAGTAGTATAGGTGTGAAGAAGAAGTAGTGTGATTAGGTAGTGCTTAGCTGTGAAGAAGTTGTGAAGTAGTTGTGAAGAAGTTGTGAAGTAGTTGTGTAGAAGTTGTGAAAAAGGTGTGACGAAGTTGTGGTGTGATAATTGGTGTGTAAGGTTTTCTCCGCCATAAGGGAGCTTGTTGACATAGTGAAGAAAACTCTCGAGTTAGGTGCTCGGGGAGTGGAGTAGGGCAAGGAAGGTGTCCTTGTAACCGAACCACTATAAATCTCTTGTCTCACGGTTCGATCTTTCCATCTCTTACTTATTTACTTATCTTATTATTGCTTTAGTACTTAGTTATAATTGTTTATATTTTGCAAGACTTGAATTCACATAATATCAAATCTAAACTTTTTAAAGTAAACAAAGTTTTCAAAAACAAGTTTTTATAACAAACCTAAAAGGACACATATAATAGATCATATAGTTGTTTTCATACTAATCTCTAATCAAAGGTTTTTCAAACAAAAAATTGTATAAACTCAAATCAATATTTTGAAACCAAGTTTTATAAATTTAAAAAGATGTAAAACTATTCAACCCCCCTTCTAGTTTTCCACAATTGGTACCAGAGCCACGTCAAACAAGATTTTTTAAAATATATTGTATTTTAAAATTTGTAACGATCTATGGAATCTGAAAAATATTTAGAAGGGCAATCTATGCAAAGACCACCGTTATTTGAAAGTGATGGTTTTCTTTATTCGAAAAATAGATTCGAAATTTATGTGAAATCAAAAGATCTTGATCTTTGGCAAGTTATTACCTTTTGCGATTTTCCTCATATTCAGTATAATTTTGAAACTAAAAAGGATGAAATTGTATCTTTTGAAAAACAAAATGATGATTTGAAAAAGAAACTAGCAAAAAATAATGAGGCTAAAATGGTTATTTATAATATGTTACCACGCAAAGAATATGAAAGAATTTTTATGTGTAAAACCGCAAAAGAAATTTGGGATTCTTTACTAATCACTCACCAAGGTAATAGTCAAGTTAAAGATAACAAAATAAATCTTCTTGTTCAACAATATGAACAATTTACGATTCCGGAGGAGGAATCAATAGATAATGCTTTTGCTAGGTTTAACATTATCATCACAAGTTTAAAAGCACTTGATGAGAATTTTTCTAGTAAGAATTTTGTTAGGAAATTTCTTAGGGCTCTTCATCCAAAATGGCGAGCTAAAGTTACGGCGATTGAAGAAATTGAAGAACTTGTCAACTCTTCAACTTGATGAGTTGATCGGCAACCTGAAAGTATACGAAGCAATAATAAAGAAAGACTCCGAGATGGTTAAAGGAAAAAGAGAGCAAAGCAAGTCAATTGCGTTGAAAGCTAGAAAGGAATCTAGTAACGAGGATAACTCAACCTCCGAAAGTGATGACGAAGAATATGCGATGGCCGTAAGAGACTTCAAGAAATTCTTCAAAAGGTGAGGAAGATTCGTTAGACAACCACATGATGAAAGGAAAGCATACCAAAGAAATAAAGATGACAAAAATGGCAAAAGTGAAAGGAAGTGCTTCAAATGTGGTGATCCAAATCATCTCATCGGAAAATGTCCAATGATGTCAAGAGATCAAAATCAAAAGGCGTTTGTTGGAGGAGCTTGGAGTGATAGCGATGACGATGAGAAAGAAATCACAAAAGAGGAGAAGTGTCTTATGGTTAAGACATCAAGCGAGGTACGTTCCGAAACCGAATACTTTAGTGATGAAAATCTATCGTTAGATGAAAAAGATTTAGATAGTGAGTATAATAGACTATTTTAACTAGGAAAAAAAGTAATGATTAAAAATAAATCACTAAAACGCATAAACAACCAATTAGAAAATGAAATACTAGAACTAAAAACTAAAATACACCATTTAGAAAAAGGTAAAGAAATTTTTGAAGAATGTAAATTATGTCAAGACTTTAAAAATGAAAACGAAATACTTAAGGAAGAAATTTGCAAACTTGACAAATTTGAAAATAGTAGTAATTCACTTAAGAAAATAATAAGCATTCAAAGAATATCCGGAGATAAAACCGGCTTAGGATTTAACTCAACCAAAGCTTCAACTAGTGAAACAAAAAATGTTAAGTTTGAAAGCGAACCTAGTAAACTAAAACCTTTAGAAGCAAATCCTAAATATATACTCCTAAATGATAGAAAAATACCTCTTGCTAGTGATGAAGAAGTAAAAACTTTTTGTAAACCATTCTTAAATACCGAAGTAGGATCCTCTAAACCTAAATTAAGATCTAAAACTCCACCACCAAGAAAACTAAATAATCATCACCCTATATCTAAAACACCTCAACCTAGAAGAAACCAAAATAGACAAAACTACAATAACAATAGTCATCAAATGTGGAATTATCAACCAAATTACAACCCTTGGGGAATATTACCACCATACATGCATCCTAGCCAAATGTTAAATATGTTTGGACCAAACAACTTTGGACCAATGAGACAATGGGGACCAAGTGGCTAAGTTGTCACTCTTCAAAGAAGTTGGAATCTCATCTACAAATGACTTCTATAAGTCAACATGGTCTCTTTAAGTGCTTGATGATAATCCATTGAAGACTAAAAGGTACGCGTTTCTTTTAAGTTCATCGCTATAATTTACATGCTTAGATAAATGATTAGTTAGATTAATGTTTAGCTATACATATATATTGTTTGTAACTCTTATACATATATACGTACATAATAGCTTATACACTTATAACCTAGAAACATCATTAGTTGACTTTCCTAGGAATAAAATGAAATTGTTCATTGTCGAACAAAATAGAAAATGGAAATCTTCTATATCCACTAATAGCAAACTCATGGTGATGAAGTGAAATGAGTTAAGTGAAGTAATCGTTAATATAGAAGCAGGATTAGATCCCTTGCGTAAGAAAACTATGGATGAAACAAGCTCTCGTAGACTATGGCATTAAGTTAGATAAGTGTGCAATAACAAAGGAGCTATAGATGTTAGGATATACCCCATTCAACACCCTCGCATCAAACATGTAGAATTACGTCATCACTCACTTAAGATCATAGGTTATGTAGAAAAGGATAACATAGGACAATAGGCTTAACCAATCCTCTTGAGCATGAGATCTTTAATAAACATCTTTTAAAATCTATGATTAATGATATTTGTTGTCAAAAATCTAATATCTCTAAAAATATGCAAAAACCTCACATTTTGGAAAATAGTTTTTCAAATGACTATCCCACTTTTCAATAACATGTTTTCACTATCAATATCCACAATTTTGTTTTGATCAAAACCAAAGATTGGGAAAATTTTCTTTACCTTTCATTAACACATTTTGAAGTAAAACCCAATCTATTTTATTCAAATAACTCTCACATCTACGTGAAAACCTACTTTTAAACATTGTTGAATAATGCTAAAAATGTCTCTTTAAATCATGCATGGTGATCTCATATTTGTCATCTATATTTATATAAATGACACTTATAAGTAAACTAAATCAAATCTAGAGGACCATGGTTTGTCTATTAAGACTTTGTTTGTAACAAGTCTAGAAATCCATGCTATCATAACTACACACTTATTTCACATTGATACACATTAGGATTAATCCTCCTAGTTATGTAGTTATGAAATACTTGATGTTGCTTATTGTTTCCTAGCACTTATATTTTATTTGCTTGATAAGTATGTTTGCATGCTAGATGAAATTGCTTGTTTACTTAATCTCTTTGGTTAACATGCTTTGGCTACATAATTGCCTACATATTTAGTATATGCTTAATTGCCTCAAAGAGTTGGACTTGCTTGAAACCAAAAACACAACCTTTATGCAATTCACTACCAAAAACCCTTTTCTGGAAATCTGGGAATCACCAGATGGGCGGCCCCCTTAAATCATAAGGCGGCCTCCAATTAAGGGGACCGGCCATCTGATGGTCGAAGGTGTTGTTTCCTTTTTCTACTTTTTAGCCCATTTCATCCTACACTTCCCAAAATTCACAAACCTATTTTATCCTAAACCTTCTATCAAAGTTTATACATCCTTAATCCCACCAATCCTACATTATAAACACTCTCTTTCCTCTCAATCTCCACTCATCTCATCATGTTCTCTCCCATTAAACCAAAACCACCAAGAAACCTTTTTGGAGAAGAAAGCCTAACTTCCATTAAAAGCCCGTCAAACCAAATGATGTTGTCAAACATCCAACACCAAATTCCTCCTATGTCTTCAACATTACATACCTAACACCTCACTCTCCTTCCCACCAACATTACATATCAACAACCTTTACTCACCCATATCCTTCTACATTACACTCAAACCTCATAATCTTTACACACTCAAACCTCATATCCTTCTACCTTACACTCAAACCTCAAAACCTTTACACACTCAAACCTCATAACCTTTACTCACCTCAACATCAAATTTCATCTCCTAGTGCACCAAATGCACCATCTATAACACCCTCCTACCAAGAAATCCCTTCCATGAACATCGCTCTTTCACTCTCACCAATCACATCACTTGATACTCATTTCCCATCTTCACCAATAACTCCACCTAGTCATCCTCATAAAAAGATTCAACCATATAACCATTCCCTACACTCTACAAAGTGTGTCATCACCACTACAACTTAACCCATGAAGGTTAAACCATATTTCATGATACACAAACCTCATGTTCACTCAAATGAACCCTTTCACAAACCTCATCATAATAACCAAACATCCATCCTTGTTCCCATAAATACACCTGCATCTCACCCACATAAGCCATATGAAGAGCATGTTCAATCTCAAAACAACAATCCCAATCTCATTCCTAACACCTCACATTTTGTTCAACCTACCAATCCACCAACCAAAACAACCTCCACTCATGAAACATCCTATTCTTCCACAACTTCATTCTCATCCATTCATGATTACCCAAACTCACAAATATCTCCACCACCAAGAGTGTCACCACCACCTCCTACCAACACACATGTTATCCCTATGTTACATGTCCAATCATCCATCCCTAATAACAACCACACTCCACCATCATCACCTTCCTCCGAACACTTGAAGTTCATTGAAGAACTCAAGGAAGCCCATGAGCTTTGTGCTCTTCTTGCCTTACACCTTGCTCAATGCAACTTGGAACAACTGATTGCGTGGTTTTGTAACCTTACAACAGGTTTTACCTCTCGAGGGATCTCAAGAGGCTTACAACCCCACCAGGCAGTGTACCTGACCGATGTAGTATAGTGTAGTGGTAAGTACGGGGGATTGATCGTTCTCCACAGGGAATAGTGTTCGTTAGGTGTGAAAGGCTACTCTAATTAGGTCTAAAGGTTGAGGAAGATTCTTTTTTATGTTTTTATAATTTTATGAAAGCAAGTAAAATCTCGGTTTTTGATAGAGTGGGCGGAATTAGTTGCTAGTCAACTAACCCAAAATTACTACGGATGCAAATAAAATAAAATAACAAAAATGAAAATGTGGTGAGAAACTTATGTGTAGAGAAATGTGTTTACTTAGATTTCCTTACTCCCTAACTATCTTTTACCGGTTAATTAGTGTGTATTAGTCGCGTGGATGACGGGTGTATTCCTTAATACCAGTCGTGGGGTGGCGTACTTACTTCCCCAACTCTACAAGCTCCTACTTCACTCCTATGTCGAGCCGGCTAGGAAGCTCCTAACATGGGATCACTAGAATTCGCTTGTGCATTAAATACAACCATAAAAACCTTTAGTACGCATTTGGTTCATGTTTCTTAAGACGTTCAAGCAAGTTACCGAATAGGAAGTTAGCCAGTTTTCTTAAGCCTAACATAGATAAACAATCATCCAATACAACTAATAACACACTAACAACCAATAATCAATAGCTAGGTTTCATTAGATCTAAGCAAACACAAGATAAATTTAGCCTAACATGTTAAACAAAAGACAAGAATAAGATAGAATCAAACAACACATAGACATATTGAATGATTAATTGATAACTTATCTTTCAATGAAACATGGAAGATCTCAAGGCAAAAAGCCCTGAAAAAGTAGCTAAAATCGTCTTAGGGTTTTATCCCAAAATTCCACACACTAAGCTCTCTTTAATGACAAAAAATTAGAAAACTATATATAGATTTTTGGATCTGACGGCGTCACCTTATGGAGTGTGACGCCGTCACCTCGCCGCTTTTAGGGTTCCCGGATGACCTTCTTGACGCCGTCCCTCTTTAGCTCTTCAAAAATCCATTCTGGCTTATCAAGGCTTGACGCCGTCTAACAATGAACGTGACGCCGTCCCCTTATGATTTAAGCCGTGACGCCCTCGATCAAGTTAAAGCGTGACGCCGTCAGAATTCACATGCTATTTTCACTGGCTTATCATGAGTAAATTTCACGTCCACTTTTTCTTGCCAAAGCATGACGCCGTCTAGAGTAAATCTTGACGCCGTCAAGAGTAACTTTTAGCCGATTTTTGAGACTTTGTCGTTTTCTTCACTTTAATGCTCCAAAAACGTCCAAAATGCCTCCTTTTCCAGATTTCTCCTCAAAAGTACCTAAAATGACAAAAGAAACGATTTAGGGCAATATTTGATCAAATAAATACGATTTAAGGCTTAAATGACCCCTTAAAAGCGGTACACTTTTCGCTTCATCAAATACCCTTACACTTGAGATTTGCTTGTCCTCAAGCAAATGCGCTTTTATTCTAATCAAAATACAAGTTAGGGGTCATTTAATGCAAACATAAAAGTAATTACAACAAATATTCGTTCCACTTTAATCATAATAAGCACGGAGATTATAAACTAGCACCTCACAAGTAGTGTTTAGATACTCACATCTCTCAAGTGTCATCAAAATAAATCTCATAAATGAAAACGGATAATATCTCTCACTACCTGTCATAGCAAATAGATTACCATAGGCTTGGGAAAGGATCGAAAACCTCCTCCACTAGGCGTAAGCACCTAAGATAAACTATCAAAGAGGGCTTTTAAATGGGTTATAACGTTAGGTGTAGGGAAAAGGAAAACACGGTTTTGTTGGATAAAGGATATTTTACTGGTGGCGAGTTAAAAATCTTGATCAATTACATGTACTATACAATGTTGCTAAGCCAAGACTAGACTCGATCTTAAGCTAATGATAAAATAACAAAAACATAAAATAAACATAAAATAAAACGGGATGGTAGTCCGTATGTTTTTTCTATTTTTCTTTTTCTCATTTTTTTGTGTTTTTCTTGATTTTTTTTTTTTTTTTTTTTTTTTTTTTTTTTTTTTTTGCATACACTTTTACCCTACAATCCAAAATAATACATCATAGGGGCATTGCATCCCCCTTACACTTGAATTTTTACATAACTTTACAAATATTAATCTAATGACTCGAATTAAGATAATTGAAAAACTTGGAGTACTTTTAAAATTATTAGCACATATGGGGGTAATAAATGATGTTCTTCCCCATTACTCCATTATACTAGTACTTTACCCATGAGTTCCAATCGTCCCAAAACAATATGTACAAGGATATGACTCGACTTAGCAACCATGTAATCAACTAGATAATTAACTTGGGTTTAAACAAATGTTGTCACAATAATGCACTAAAAATGAGTGCATACAAGGTAGGCTAAGGCGATTTGGGTGTACATTTAAGTGGGGTGTAACAAATTCTTCCTTTAAGTAAAATGCTTAAAGGTCGAAACGAAAAGATAGGCTCTGAGGGGTGTACTAGGGGTATCGTGTACTAAAAATGAGTACAACGCAAAGGGTGTGGGAGAATTACTTGACCAATGTAGCCAAAATAATCATAACAAAAACACAGGTGTAAAACAATGGGTTAATCCTAATGCCTCTTATCATGTAGTAAATCTAACTACACGAATGTAGTCTCACTTGTGGCCTTGGAATGGTCCTAACGCAAGTTCTAGAATCTAAGTGCTACCGGTACTCACATCATAGCATAAATGCTTTTCCTACCAATTCTAGGGGCAAACCTCACATATTTGGGGTGGAAAATTTTTTTAGTGGTACGGTTTTTGTGCTAGTCATATAACTCCTATCCGTGAGACGCTTATTAGAACTAAAGTTTCACTCCTATATGTTGTAAAAAATTTTAAATTTGGCACTAAAATTACCTTAACAAGTATTTCTCTTAGTTTTATTACACATCTACTATTAAACAAACAAAAATCAAGCGCAATTGCATTCTCTAAAATCGTACTTTTACCCTCCCCTTACACTTAAGATGAACATTGTCCCCAATGTTCAAATAATAAGATGTAAAAGCAAAAAGTAAAAGAATGAAATCAAATACTCCCCTGATTCGTTCGGTGGATAATGAAATTACACGGTTAAATCTTCCTCCAAAGAGAATGTTGAAGCTCCATGACTAATGCATCACCATAAGCTTGATTCCAAAAACATCTCCTTGTCCAAAATAACCTGTTAAACCTGAGAAAACAAACACGAAAACCTGCATAACATCGGCGGGAAAAATCTATATATATGGATATAATGCTTGTGGAATGATAACTTTGCAGATTCCTGGAGATTATAAGTTGGAGATTTTAATAAAAACCTTTTTGAAAACAAAACTTTCAAAAATTTCTGGAAATTAAATCTGACGCCGTCAGGTTATAACCCCTGACGCCGTCAGAAATGACCTGACAAAAATTTTCATTTTTAGTTTCCGGAAAATTTCTGGAAAAACCTATACCTTACTTCCTGGAGTTCCTGCAAAACATCATTATGACTCGATACAAGCATTTGACTCAAACAAACACTAATATGTATGTTCATTTATTACTATTATGATTCATGTTCATTTGTGTTCCAATAAACCGATTTAGATTTCCCTTACACTTATCTTTTGCAAAATACCTTTATATGTAGTTAAGACGAAGTTAAAAACAAGATAAAGCATTTTCACAATTTAGTTTTGAACATGAATCAATAATAATAAAAATTAAACATACATACGGAAACAAATAAAATCAAACAAACAAATAAATAAACACACAAAACAAATAAAGCTTGGGCTGCCTCCCAAGAGCGCTTGTTTTTGTTCGAGTCACGAGCCTGACTCTACCCTTATTTAGCGGAAATAGGGGAGGTTTTCCCTACACTTAGGATTAAGTGTGGGTGAAAGTAGCGGTACACACCCTTAGGGTGTGAATATGCCACGTGAGGTGAAGGGGGTGAGTGAAGGGCTTCCTTCATCCTAAAACTACCCGGATAATATTGGTTGATGGGTGGGTCGGTTCCTCTTTTGTCTCCTAGATGTAAATCTAAGGATGAAAAGTTGTGTAAAGGTTGAGGTTCCGGTTCATCAACACTAGGAAATTCCCTAGAACTAAGAGTAAGGTTATCACTATAAGTATTCAAACCTATATCCTCTAGTTGTGCTTGGTCCAAGGGTTCTACCTCCATTGGGATTCCTAAAGTTTCTACTTCTTCCGGGTAAGTCACGGGCGGTGTATATGCCTCAAATGATGGTTGAGTATTTTGTGGGCTTATGTTACTTACCTCATCATTCCACGTGTCACGATCACCTATATCCTTAGGTAGTGATAATAACAAACCTAGTGCTTCATCCAACTTATGGTTTATTGATACGGCTCTATCCACAATTCCTTGGCAAACTAGGTCGCTTTTTCTATTAGCCTCACTAAGACGAGATCCTAAACATGGAGGTTGTTCATAAGAATCTATCCTAAGTGAAGGCTCATATGATTCATAGGTGTCTCTAAATGAGGTATTTTGAACTTCTTGGTGTTCTAGCCACTCAACCATATATTGCAATCTTAGAAGTCTAAGTGAAGAGTCCATTTGAAGCAAATTACAAACAAAGGCACAAAGAAAAGATAGACTAAAGAAAACCTAATAAAAAGAAAATAAAAATCTCACTAGATAGGAATCTAATGAGTAGACCTAATAAAAATAAATTTCAACCTAAGCAATAACTACTCCCCGGCAACGGCGCCAAAAACTTGATTGCGTGGTTTTGTAACCTTACAACAGGTTTTACCTCTCGAGGGATCTCAAGAGGCTTACAACCCCACCAGGCAGTGTACCTGACCGATGTAGTATAGTGTAGTGGTAAGTACGGGGGATTGATCGTTCTCCACAGGGAATAGTGTTCGTTAGGTGTGAAAGGCTACTCTAATTAGGTCTAAAGGTTGAGGAAGATTCTTTTTTATGTTTTTATAATTTTATGAAAGCAAGTAAAATCTCGGTTTTTGATAGAGTGGGCGGAATTAGTTGCTAGTCAACTAACCCAAAATTACTACGGATGCAAATAAAATAAAATAACAAAAATGAAAATGTGGTGAGAAACTTATGTGTAGAGAAATGTGTTTACTTAGATTTCCTTACTCCCTAACTATCTTTTACCGGTTAATTAGTGTGTATTAGTCGCGTGGATGACGGGTGTATTCCTTAATACCAGTCGTGGGGTGGCGTACTTACTTCCCCAACTCTACAAGCTCCTACTTCACTCCTATGTCGAGCCGGCTAGGAAGCTCCTAACATGGGATCACTAGAATTCGCTTGTGCATTAAATACAACCATAAAAACCTTTAGTACGCATTTGGTTCATGTTTCTTAAGACGTTCAAGCAAGTTACCGAATAGGAAGTTAGCCAGTTTTCTTAAGCCTAACATAGATAAACAATCATCCAATACAACTAATAACACACTAACAACCAATAATCAATAGCTAGGTTTCATTAGATCTAAGCAAACACAAGATAAATTTAGCCTAACATGTTAAACAAAAGACAAGAATAAGATAGAATCAAACAACACATAGACATATTGAATGATTAATTGATAACTTATCTTTCAATGAAACATGGAAGATCTCAAGGCAAAAAGCCCTGAAAAAGTAGCTAAAATCGTCTTAGGGTTTTATCCCAAAATTCCACACACTAAGCTCTCTTTAATGACAAAAAATTAGAAAACTATATATAGATTTTTGGATCTGACGGCGTCACCTTATGGAGTGTGACGCCGTCACCTCGCCGCTTTTAGGGTTCCCGGATGACCTTCTTGACGCCGTCCCTCTTTAGCTCTTCAAAAATCCATTCTGGCTTATCAAGGCTTGACGCCGTCTAACAATGAACGTGACGCCGTCCCCTTATGATTTAAGCCGTGACGCCCTCGATCAAGTTAAAGCGTGACGCCGTCAGAATTCACATGCTATTTTCACTGGCTTATCATGAGTAAATTTCACGTCCACTTTTTCTTGCCAAAGCATGACGCCGTCTAGAGTAAATCTTGACGCCGTCAAGAGTAACTTTTAGCCGATTTTTGAGACTTTGTCGTTTTCTTCACTTTAATGCTCCAAAAACGTCCAAAATGCCTCCTTTTCCAGATTTCTCCTCAAAAGTACCTAAAATGACAAAAGAAACGATTTAGGGCAATATTTGATCAAATAAATACGATTTAAGGCTTAAATGACCCCTTAAAAGCGGTACACTTTTCGCTTCATCAACAACTTTCCTCTAGCTCTCCTTCATCACCCCACAACTTGAATCAAGTTGAAAAACATGTCAACAATTGACCTTGTTGCATCTTTCTCCTAAAAACCATTGCATTCAATGAACACTTCACTTGGATTGAATATCTTCTCACTAGATCACATCCAATACCCTCACTTGAACAACATCCAAAACCTTAATCAACCTCTTCCGCTACAAACTCTCCACCACCAAACTCTCCAACATTCATGTACTCAAACATATACCTCCATTAATCCAACAACCTTACCCTAACTCAACCATTTTCATTCCAAACACTCCATCATCAAACATCTAAGCATACTATATGCTTATGATTTTCACTTTCAAATACGAATCAACCAACCTTTTGTTGCAAGCAAGTCTGATGGCTCTCTTTGACAAATTAGGATCTTTTACTTATTGAATGCATTTAGCATAATAAATGAATATATTGCTATGTGACCTTAATATTTGTTTGCTATGCTTGTTGTTTTCCTTATTTTGCTATATATGCTTGTGCTTCTAATATTTTTCTTGTGAGAATTCCATATCTCGATTCCTTGGTGCCCTCGAACGAGGGGGAGCACACATCAAGGGGGAGCTTTCATCCCGTCTAACTTCATTTATAAAGCTAGTCGGCATAACCTTTTTGATTCTACGAAAAAGGGGAGAAGTGAATATAAACTCACTAAATACATGTCTAAAAATTAATTTTTAGACTTGATGAGTTTAGGTTTTGTAATCATCAAAAAGGGGGATATTGTTGATATAAATAATGCCTAAAAACGTTATTAACATATATCGATATCTCTATGTTTTGATAATCACAAAACGTAAACTCGTTGAACTACAAATTATGATGTAAACAAGTATTAAGTCGTAAATATTCAATTTAACATCCAAATTACTTAAGGTATGAATAAACAAAATGTCTAATGCATTCTATGATCAAAGGAATTTTTATTTTTACAAACCTTACATTTTTTATAAAATGGGACAAACATTTTTAAACTTATACAAAATGTTTTTATATTTATAAGAAATGTTTTTTTCAAAATAAATATTTTGAATTCAAATTTCTACCAAAAAAACGGCTAGATTCTTCAGATAAAACCTTCCCCACAAAAGGACAAAAAATTCTGAAGAATTTTTTTTTTACTTGGTGGCCCCCTTAATTATTAAGGGGACCGGCTAGTAATTAAGGGGACCGGCACCCTAATTAAGGGGACCGGCCACGCTCCCAAACAGTATTTTTTCCCCTATAAATACTGGCTCAAATCTGGCATTTTTCCTCACCTTTTGCACTATAAACTTTCTGATCTAAATCTTCTATACCATTCTCTTAAACCCTTTGATTATATAATCATAAGCTTTTGTTTCCAAGTGATCCAACCTTCAACCTTTCAAGTGCAAGAGAAGAATACTTCAATCCTTCAAGACAAGAAGTATTACAACTTGTTGTGACCTCCACATCCAAGTTGTTTGTGCATCGTCACTTGTATAGTATTCATCCATTTGTGTATTAGTTGTGAATATTGGTTAGATAGAAGTAAGCATAAGGAGTTAGGCTAGTAAGGTGTGTAGGTAGAGAAGTTGTGAATTGATTGTGGTGTGCAAGTAGTATAGGTGTGAAGAAGAAGTAGTGTGATTAGGTAGTGCTTAGGTGTGAAGAAGTTGTGAAGTAGTTGTGAAGAAGTTGTGAAGTAGTTGTGTAGAAGTTGTGAAAAAGGTGTGACGAAGTTGTGGTGTGATAATTGGTGTGTAAGGTTTTCTCCGCCATAAGGGAGCTTGTTGACATAGTGAAGAAAACTCTCGAGTTACGTGCTCGGGGAGTGGAGTAGGGCAAGGAAGGTGTCCTTGTAACCGAACCACTATAAATCTCTTGTCTCACGGTTCGATCTTTCCATCTCTTACTTATTTACTTATCTTATTATTGCTTTAGTACTTAGTTATAATTGTTTATATTTTGCAAGACTTGAATTCACATAATATCGAATCTAAACTTTTTAAAGTAAACAAAGTTTTCAAAAACAAGTTTTTATAACAAACCTAAAAGGACACATATAATAGATCATATAGTTGTTTTCATACTAATCTCTAATCAAAGGTTTTTCAAACAAACAATTGTATAAACTCAAATCAATATTTTGAAACCAAGTTTTATAAATTTAAAAAGACGTAAAACTATTCAACCCCCCCCCCCTTCTAGTTTTCCACAATTCCTTTCAGCACGTACCCGCGCTTCGGCGCAAAAAGAAGTCTGACGCGCAGTCAAGTAATTGAACTCATCAAAGAACTCTCTGTCCTTCATTTCATGGATCTCAGAAAAGAACTTAGGCGGGGCAAACCCGTCGACCATCTCACGACAGTCCGCAGCGGTTTCCAACCGAGAACCGCAAGGCACATTTCACTCCGGAATATAAACTTCCACAAAAATATTGCGGTCGACATCCGCAACGGAGCGGACACGTCCAAAGGGAAGCTCACCCTCAGAAAAATCTTCCTCACAACCAAAATTGAATTTAGAACCACCAACGGATAAAGAAGTAGGTAGAAGAGAAGATGACCGGGTAACAGCCTTCTTTCCTTTTCTTTTCGACGAAGGACGAGCAGAAGACTCAACGGCCCTAGTAGCAACCAACATCAAAGGAATGAAAGACCTAGAAAAAGTATTAACCTCAGCATCAAAAGTACTTGCAAAAGGCGAAAAGTCATAAGAAATAACAAACCTCTCCGCAGGGTGCACAGTACGAAGGAGAGGGTCAATGGAATCATCAAGATGGGCGCCAACTTCTTGTTCTGAAACAAAAGATACCGAAGTCACATGGAGTGATGACCTAAGCAAATGACGTGAACCATGAAAGTAAGTAGGCATCAAGCTTTTAACAGCAGCCCTAGACTTACCAGAGTTAGTAGGTCAATTCAAAAGACCATGATCAGCTCTTAGCTTCTTGGGCGGAATATTCAGGGCACCCACACTAGGCTTCACCTTCTGCTTCCGCTTCTTGGAAATGACAATGCGTCGCGAAGGGATACGTCGAGGACGACTATCATTTTGGTTACCATAACCACCTTCACAAGCAACGCCTGGCCCTGAGCCATCACCTCCGCCATCATTGGCCTCTAGCCCACCTTCCTTATGATCATGCGGAGGCGGAGAAAGCGAAACAACACGACCACGAGTCATATCAAGGAGTCTGGGTTCACCCTCCGCTAGCTGCCTTGCTTCAACATGAACCTCACTAGGATCAGCATGAGTGATAAAGGTGTACGCACTAATATCTGTAATATATATATATATATATATATATATATATATATATATATATATATATATATATATATATATATATTATATATATATATATATATATGTCACACCCCCAAATTCATGATTTGCAGCAGAATGGAATACCTGGAGCGTGATTGTCCTAGCATCACATCAACAGTTATATTGAACGACCTAAAGTGTCGTTTTGAAAATACATCGTTTGATTAATTTAAAACATTCAGAGTTACAAAACATAGGTCCCAAAAGGTTGATAAGTTTGCGGAAATAAGTTTGGTACAATCAAACGATATTACATAAGTGCACGAAAATCCAAAATGAGACGCTTCAACTTCGCTACTCAATGACACGACTCCATGCATGCCATGAAGGATATGTCTTAGTTACCTGAAAATACACTGCTAAAACGGTCAACAAAAATGTTGGTGAGATATCATAGGTTTATATAATGAGTTGTATGTACAATAGCCACAAGTATAAAGTGAGGTGACAAAATGTCAAAATAATGCTACATTGTCTCTTAAGCTCATGACTCCGAAGCTAGACATGATATGAAATGGCCCCAACCGAGTGTTTACCAGGCACTCAAATATGATTCAAATGAAATGCGTCCGTATGACACGTTGGTGCTACCAACTCGGACGGGGGAGTCACCCCCAATAGATCTATCCACTCACTCTCGCTTACGCATAATTAACGGTTCATGATAATAAGGGGACTTGATATGGTAATGAGGTAACTTAAGCAATGTATGGAATTTGATACTTTGGCATGTACAAAAATAAATGGTGCAATGTATTCTCCCCCGAGTGTTTTTAAATGAAATAAGTAATTGAAAACGGGGCTATGAAAACTCACCTGATATGATAGCAACAAAGATAATAGTAGATACGATGAAATGAGGCTCGGTCTCTAACCACGACCTATTATGAATGATATGATCTATGATAAGTAATGATACAATGCTATACATGGAAATACGTACGTTATCGATACCACTCGTTAATTTTGAAAATAACTTTTATCGTCGAAAAATACATTTTTGACGTCTCGTTAAGTTATAAACTACTTTTCATGTAAGTATGTTGAAACGGTACTCCACGATCCTCGTTTGGCATTCTATCGGTAGATATAGTGTTTTCGTCGTAGTTTAATATTTTTCTTAACTTGGAAAAATATGTCCAAATAGCCTCGTAAAATTAGTCGCGAATATCGCGTTTTTGAAAACCTTGTAATAATATCTAATTGTCGTGTTATTTAACTTTTGATCATACGCGCCTCGATAGGTAAGAAATACGGCTCTCCATTGTTGTTACTTGGAAAATATAGTTTTTAACACTTAGAATAAATTTTCATACAAAGCTGTCAAAAATATATATAGTCTGTCGGGTTTCAAACGCGTAAAATTGGTCGTTATAAGCTCGTTCTCTACGTTCTTTATATCCACGGTTTCGTATTAACATGTACTAACATATTTTCAGTAGGTCGGCTCCTCTAGATCACGTCTAACGTCTCGTTTTGTCCGTCGAATCTCGGCATACAGCACGTAAATTTTCAGAAAATAGTTTTTCGTCGTTAAACTTGGAAAAATCATAACTTTCTCGTCGTAAGTCCGTTTTTACCCGTTCAAGCGGCCACGGTTTCGTTTTTGAAATTATTTTCTGAATCTTTGGTCCAAAATTACTGTTGAACCCTTGATCTTTCCATATTTTACAAAAATGGACAGTAGGTTTTTGTACATAATTAAAACTCATTTTTAAGGTTCAAAACTTGTTCCAAACTTAATCAAACCACTTTTAATCAACTCCACAAGTACTCAATCCTACCATACACCTTCTTAGGGTGTCATGGGGTCCTAAACATCACCAATCTTGGTGGATTTCATGAGATTGTAAGTAAAAATCCTTAAATCTATCATTTATAAAGAAAATGTGTAACAAGTGGTATGTATAACATATTTATTTGCATATCTAGTTACTAAAACATCAAAATATATTTAAAGGAAGTATGAAAATTAGAAAATGTTTACTTGAAGCTTACTTGAAGATTTGTTGAGTTTTGGAGAAAAATACTTAAGTATCCTTGGGGTTTTTATTTCAAAACCCTAACTAGGAATACAAATAGGACTTGATTATAACTTGAACTTCAAAAATTGATGGTTTCTTCTTGGTTTCTTGTTGTTGGCCGAAAATGTTAGAGAGAAGGAAGAAATGAGAGAGTTTGCTAGTTTATTTTTGGTACT
This sequence comes from Artemisia tridentata subsp. tridentata, assembly GCA_021014915.2. Taxonomy (NCBI): domain Eukaryota; kingdom Viridiplantae; phylum Streptophyta; class Magnoliopsida; order Asterales; family Asteraceae; genus Artemisia; species Artemisia tridentata. The sequence continues at coordinate 337,230,204 of CP139506.1, forward strand.
AAAATGATGAGATAAGTTACAAGTAGTTGTGTAGATATTTTTGGGTCAAAGAAATCAAGTATATTTGGTCATAGGGGGGGCAATGGGGCGTGATTTAGGGGAAAGGTGGGAAGTGTGTGTGCTAATTAAAGCTTATGTCCCAATGTGTAAGTATTAGTTGGTTTTTGTGGTGTATTAGGTGTTACCGGGTACCGAGTTAACTAGAAATAAATCGTGACGAGATGAAATAAAATATGACGAAGTTGTAAAATTTGAAAAATAATATTCCTTGCAAGAATTGGGTGTTAGAATAATTATCGGGTTGAAATATCGCAAACCGGCGGAGTTATAAGCTCCTAACGGAAAATGTAGCAGTTAATTTGAAAACACCGGGTAAATTAATAATATAATTTTTATATTATTATAATGAGTATGAAAATGTGTTAGGATCATAGTCAGGAGTGTCAGGTATATGTTAGTAGTAAAAACTGAGTGGTAACGTTAACTAGATAATTAGACGTACGTTAATGAAAATCACATAAACCCGTGCATGACCTAATATACTGATGATGTTACTGATGATATGTAGACTACTCTAGTCTATATGATGTGTCCTTACTGATGATGCATGATTTCGCAGCTAAACCACATTGGTAACGTGAACTTGAATACCTGTAAACTAGGTTTACGAAAAGATGGATGATGATTATGAATAGTGTTTTCCTTCCGGGAATGAATAGTGTCTCATGAATAGTAAAATTTTGAAACACTTCTCAGAATCTCAAACTGACTCCGAAAATGATGAATAGTAAATTATGAATAGTAAATTGTCAAGGTTTGAAAAATGACCTGAAATTGTGATTTGTGACAATATATATATATATATATATATATATATATATATATATATATATATATATATATATATATATATATATATATATATATATATATATATATATATATATTATAGGTGGGGTTATTCTAAAGGCCTTATAATAAAAAGTGTAGGAAGGATTGTGGGAGTGACATGTGTCACCCCCATGCCACATCATATGACACGTGTCACCCCCACCCCCCCCCCCCCCCCCGAAAATTTTTTTTTCCCGCCAAAAAATAATTTTTTTTGGGCAAAATTATTTTTTTTTCCGCCAAAAATTTTTACTGCATCACTGTTATAAATTTACTGCATCACGGTTATAGTTACTGATCACGTTTACTGCATCACAATTATGATTTTACTGCATCACGGTTACTGCATTCATGGTTTTAATGTTACTGCATTATGGTTATAAAGTTACTGCATTATAGTTATAAGAAATTGCATTATCATAAGTTTTCTGCATCATATATGTATGTAACTGCATCACAATTAAAATACGATTCTTTTTTAAGTTTTGGTGTATCTTTATTATAAGTTACTGCATCGTAGTTAATAGTTTAGTGCATCAACTATGCTGCAGTAACTTATAACCTTAATGCACTAAAATTTAAAATTGTGATGCAGTAACTTTTATAATTGTGATGCAGTAACTTTATAACTGTGATGCACTAAAATTTTTGGCGGGAAAAAAAAAAAAAATAAAAGCCCAAAAAAATTTTTTTTTTGGCGGGAATTTTTTTTTTTGCGGGGGTGGGGGGGTGGGTAGGGGGGGGTGAGTGACATGTGTCATATGATGTGTCATATGATGTGGCATGGGGTGACACATGTCGCCCTCACAATCCTTCATACACTTCTATTATAAGGGACTTTTTATTTTAACCCATACCTATATATTTATATATGAGTGGAGTTATTTTACATACCATAAAACTCTCACATACCAAGGGACAAATCCCACCCATTGATTTAAATTTAATCAATGGCTGAGATCATACCAATTGATATTAAAAAAATACGCGGAGGGTCAATTTCGTAATTTTACACCAAAACACAAACCCACTAACCGCTCATTTTCGTCTCATACTCTCTACCAACAAAACATACACTAAAAACACACACTAGTCACAAACGAAAATCGATCAAAATAAGCCCTAAAAAACGCCATTTCTATACGCATTTCATCAATTAATCGGAAAAAATGGAATCTCCGGCGAAAAGGATGAAGGAAACATCAGTCAACAATCCGATTGCAGGTATACCGAAACCCTAGAAATGAATATATAATGATACTCACTGTTTATTGAGATTATATTGAAGATATGATGATTTTAGACTGAATAATTGATGTTTATGGAAGTTATAGTGATTTTGTGAGTTATTTATTGACTAGAAATTAGGTTTTCAGAGTTAACAAACACATTAGAAGCATTTATTGAAGAAGTTTTATGCGAAGGCTTAGCCGCAGAAGACGCCTTCGGCTTCGCCGAAGGCATCGGCTGTGACTATTTGATGTTTATGGAAGTAATAATGATTTTGTGAAGAAAAACACATTAGAAGCATTTATAGAATACTACATTAGAAGCATTTATAGAAGAAGTTTTATGCGGCGGCTTAGCCGCAGAAGTTTGCCGAAGGCGTCTTCTGCTGCTAAGCCATAGAAGACGCCTTCGGCGAAGCCATAGAAGACCACAGATAATACTTAATATTCTGAGTATCGATATCCTGAGTATCGATATTCAGAATATGGATATTTTGAATATCACATGTGATATCCGGATTTTTATCAGTATTGTATGAAATCACCTTCTTAGACTGCAAGCTTTTTGAAAAGATAAATCCTAATCAAGAACTCCTATAAATGAGGCTAGGGCTAGGGTTGATAGGCAAACATGTTAAATACTGAACATTATACTCGGTACTGACCATAAGTTCATGCAACTGTCTTTGATCTTTTACTTGCGTTATATGCAGGTGTATCATTGAAAACTCAGGAACTCTATGCGCTGGTCTTTGTCACTCGCTACTTGGATCTATTTACTGATTTTATCTCAGTTTACAATACCGTCATGAAGTTGATCTTCCTTGGGAGCTCTTTCTCTATTGTATGGTACATGAGACATCACAAGGTTGTTCGTAGATCCTATGATAAAGATCAAGACACCGTTCGTCATTATATCCTCATGGTGCCTTGTTTGCTTTTGGCATTACTTGTTCACGAGAAGTTAACTTTCAAAGAGGTATTAAAACCTTGCTATTTACAGCATATGTTATGTATTTCAGTTTAGTTCATATCGTATTCTACTGTCTCAAAATTACTTTACAAAAAGGCACCATATCAACCAAGCAAAGTTTTAATGAAAGTTACTTCTGGTTTTCTATTGGAGGTGGTGGAAAACCAGCAACATGGTCGGGTTGGATAATGGGTCAAACAGATGTGTTAGGTATTGAAATTATAAGTTGCCAGACTTGTTGGGTTGAAACCTTGAAATGGGTCCTGTTGCTGAAGCACTTTTTGGAAAATAATAATTTATTGATATTTTTGTTAACAATCTGCGTGCCAAATACAAAATTTAATGTTTTAATATCTATTTATTGGAATTGCGACCTCTAGTTTTTATCACTGATGATAATTTAGCAATGTTTTTTGAGCAGGTAATGTGGACATTCTCCTTATATCTGGAAGCAGTTGCAATACTTCCTCAGCTAGTCTTGCTGCAAAGAACAAGAAACATCGATAACTTGACTGAAGGCCTACTATCTTATATATTTAATGTAACCAGGTGATATGGGCCGGCTTCGACAGATTAGAAATCGGTCCTGCTTCCTTCAGACACGTACTATTGCTTGGTTATCAGAATGGTTTTCAAGTAATTGATGTCGAGGATGCTTCTGATTTTACCGTGCTAGTGTCAAAGCGGGGTGGCCCTGTCACTTTTTTATAGTTACTGCATATTCCTGCAAAGTCTGATGAAAATGACAAGTTCATACTGCTACATCCGTTACTCATGGTCGTTGCAGGTGATGAAGCCCCAGGTCAGCGTTGAGTCAAAATTGTACCTATCTGAGTGCACCTGGCAGGGATGGTTCTAATGTTTCTCAATCAGGAACATCTGTGGATTCTCCTACTGCTGTGAGGTTTTATTCCCTTCAATCCAACTGTTACGTGAAGGTTCTCAGGTTCAGGTCAACTGTTTTTATGGTCAGATGCAGTCCAACTGTAAAACCCAGAATTTCTGAATACGTAAAATACCCAGAATACCCTCAATCCCAAATTCATAAAAGACATTTAAAATATTAAGACATTTAAATTCCGACTATACCCTAAGAATTTAACATTAATAAGTGAATGAATAAAACAAATGTACACATTGTCTCATATACATCTCACGCCTAAAAATAATATGACATAACCGAATTTTTAGTACAAATGTGTAATCTTTATTTTAAATATGGTTAACATTTGAATGACACAAATCAAGCCACAATTTAAGCTATTTACCAAATGTGAGTAGTCCATTTACACGTTTCTTGATTGACCAAATCGATGATAAGAATGAAGGGCATATTTTTTTTCTAAGCTTTAAAACATTCTATATTAATCACACGGGTTACCATATTTATCACACACGTTTTTTTTTCACTAAATATTGCATGCCAAATATTCTGCCTCTCCATCCCTTTTTCCACCGAACCAATAAGTCAAGAAAATAACCACAAACACAATACACAAACTCGGCTGCTGCCTTCTTTTTTCACTGTCCGATCCGAAAACAAGGCTGAAAAAGGAGGTCTAACAAGCTTGGTGATCGGTTGTGGCTAACCCAAAGTGTGCGAGGGGTGATCATTAGATTGAGGTTGGTTTGGGTTGTGATCGTGTTCGTTTTTAGAAGGTCGGTTTCGTTCACTCTAGCTAGTTCGAGTTCCGTTTCAGTATGTGTGTGGTTTTGATCTCGTTAGGAGGAGGGTAGAACGTGTGTCGTTTTGTTCTTGTTCGAATTCAAATAAAGGTTCACGTTGGCATTAACCTGGTTCAAGTTTCGGTTCGTGTGCTCTCATTCATTCGAGACGATTAGCTCGCGTTTTAGACTCGGTTAGCTGTTGTGTACGATTAGGGTTTTGGGTTCGAGTTGGCGTTGGTTTGTTTGGGTTTGGAAACTGCTCCTGTTTCGATTAGTTCGTGGTTGGGTTAAGGCTCGATTCGTGATCGGGGCTGTGTCTTCCCTTCGATTGTGTTCGGATTCGGTTCAAGCAGATTTATACAATGTCTTAGTATTCGTATTCATGTTCGAGCTCGTCACCTCATTCTTGTTCGTCTCGATCAGACCTCGATCAGTGGATTCACGTTCGTTTTCGAGTTGATGGTTGTGCTTGTTCACGTTGGCTTGTGCATGGGCATGGAGGTATATATTTTAACATGTGTTTAATTCATATAAAATCACAAAAGATACACTGCACATCAGTATTATATTAGTTAACAAATATTTGTTTATGATATATTGAGAGATAAACGCATGGGGTAGAACTTGAGTTGTGGTTGTACGTGCGGGTATTTGTGTGTGCATGATTGTAGGGACCGATCATGACTCATTGTTTTAGCGTTTGTGTGTACCTTGGTCAAAGAAAGTATAAAACATATTAACTCTTATGAAAATATAAGTTATGAACGTGAGTTTAAAACATGTTAATATAATATTAAGAGTTTAACTAATAAGTACCAATGGCAATAATCAGTTACGTCACTGAATGAATAAAGGGACTTATAAATAACAAACGATTCTTAATTCAGGATTATCGTTTGAAGAAGGCGTGATTGTATTCCCGAGTGTCTTTGTTTTCATTTGCGTTAAGGTACAGATATTCTATCCCTTTTCAGTAGGGGTTCTCTCATGACTTCGATCTTGTACTTTTGATACGTATTAGGATTCCCTAATGCCATTGCTATGCTTCCTCATTATTTGACTCCTTTGATATGAATCCTTTGCTTTGAATCTTTGATATTTGAACCTTTGCTTTGGACCTTTGCTTTGGACCCTTGATATTTGAACCTTCGATATGAACCATCGCTATGAGTACTTTTGATATAATTCGTGATATGATTGCTATCTAATTGGTTTGACATGATTCGTTTGATATGCTTTGATAATATGCTTTGTTTCGTTTCATTCGTTTGCCCGAGTTTACTAACTAGTCATGGAGGTACCATGGCCATGTCATTGAGGCACCAATGGCATGACACTTTCTGTGGAGGTGTGATTGATCCACGGCGTCCCCATTTCGATATATTATGATATGTGATCACTTGGCCATTTTGACATATGTGTAGACCTGTCATGCGAGCAGGATATATATATATATATATATATATATATATATATATATATATATATATATATATATATATATATATATATATATATATATATATATATATATGATTTTGTTTTGCAGGGGGCGTATGGATGCATCCTAGGCTTTGTTTCGTTTTGGTAAGATTTTGTAGCGTGATGGCTGTACGTGCTCTGTACCCCATTCACTTTTGGGAGTTTGAAAGACTCCATGTGGTACTTAGAGGTCTCCCCTCTTTGTATCCTTCGATATGTGACATTATGTGATTATGTGATTTTGTGATTTCGAGATCTATCGAGTACCTCGGTAGGTCGGCTCGTGGCTTTCCTATGTTTCGATGTGTCTATTCAAGTACCTTGTTTAGATAATCCTTTGTCGTTACGTGCTCTTTGTTTCTCTTATGATTATGCTTATGTTGATACCTCCTTGATGCTTCATTTCCCTATGAATTGTGATACATTATGCCATCTTCGATCTTTCTCTTTTCATTTACTTATTACTTCGCTTTGCATATATATCTGTTCACTGGGCTTTTTAAGCTCAGCCGCACGTTTTCTTTTCGTGTGCGGCAGGTTTTAGAGATGGGAAGATGGCTAGAAGAGACGATTATCTTGGACTTAGAAGCTATGCCGGACGTTTTCTTTTCGTGTGCGGCAGGTTTTAGAGATGGCTAGAAGAGACGACATTTAGACTTAGTAAATATTGAAATTCATTTGTAACCTTGTAGTTTCAGATTTTCTCTTTGTAACCTTTGAAATTCATTTTGTATTATTTAGTCATATGCTTTTGTTTGCTTTGATATGTCACCATAACGTAATACTTCTACCCTTATCGGGTTGGGGTGTTACACCAACGATAGTAGCGGTGGGTCTTGAAAAGGAGGTAAGATGCTAACTGTTCGAGATTCTTTTGACGTTTATGCCAAGTTTCATGACTAATATCCACAAAGCAATTTGTACTTGCATATTAGAATTAAACATATGTTTTTCTTCTTGGGTAATAAAAGTTTGCAGTACTAATTCAAATTGCATTATAGGTTCTGCCGTTCAGATACAAGTGCATTGTATATTTTGAACATCTAAGGTTTCCATGTGGAGTGAAACTAAATTTGTATTGCTTTTTACAGCGCATAACGAGGTTTATACATTGTGAACTGGATTTACCGTTACTTCACTGAACCACATTATGTCCATTGGATCAGTATGTCTCTCTTTCTCGCTTTAATTCACACTAAAGAAGTTGTTTAGGCGTTAATATAAGAAGCCTGTGTTTTCATTCATATCGAATTCACAAGCCTTATGGACTATATTAATACTTTGTCTGGTGTTGCAGCTTGGATAGCAGGGTTAATCCAGACACTGCTCTATGCTGATTTTTTCTATTACTACTTTGAAAGGTAAATGCAACATGGCATAAACTAAATGATTAAATTTTACCATTAGATTGGCAATTTCGACCCATTTACTTATGAATGGACCGATTTGGGTTATTTTCATATCTAATACATCAAATGGGTAAACTTAGAAAGTTTTCCAAAATAAGAAATGGATTAAATGGGTCTAACGGGTCAAATGACTCAATAGTCACCTATAATGTATCCTGAATTGTTTTATACCCGTATCATTTAGACCCGTATCAAAATGACCCATTCTGACTTGTTTAGACCCGCCCAGTTTACAACCTCAGGGAACAAATGTTTCATTTACACTTTTAGTGACTATTGCTGATAATTTGTGTGGTGATGGTTTTCCATTTACAATGCAGCTGGAAGAACAATGTAAGGCTTCAGTTACCTGCTTGAACTTGTTCTTTGATGATAATAATGCCGGATGAGAGAGTTGTAAGAATCGTTACCGATTCTCATAGGGTTTGTGTGACAGATTTCAGTTCTTATAAAATTGTTTGGAATGCCCATGCGGTTCTTATATACTCTCGGAAGTGGGGATGTAAACAGAAAAGTATATGTATCATTGATTATAGAGTGTTCGTCTTTTGTTGACCGGCTATATCATATATCTTCAATATATATCGAAAGTTCTTAGGACTAAAGGAGTGATGTTTACAATCAATTTGCCATCTTTGTTCTTCACCGATTGGTTGTATAGACAAATATTCAGTCAAGAACACGTATTTTTACTACTCATGATAGATTGCTTATTCATTCTAACCAAGCTGAATATGACGTTGCGCTTCTTTCATAATCAGGTTGAAATGTGAACGTGTGGTATATAAACTTTCATAACATTATTTTCTTATTATCAGCATGTTGCTAACGGCTCAATAGTTTTCGAGTAGTGCAATCTTCAATGTAGCAGAATATAAATACAAGTCTACTAATTTTTTTTAGGAGGACGATTTTTTCACATTTTATACCGACTATCAATAATTCTTGCGAGTGTTTTCAACGGTATTTGACCCTAACTATTGACTGGTGGACAACTCACGTATCACAACAAATCAGAAAAAATGTGTGATTTTGGCTGAATACTTGTTGTTACACTAGCCCAATAAAGAAAAATAAGTTGGGCTTAGTGACCAACACAAAGAGTTTGCGTAAACTATAGTTACCTACTTACATTATGAGGTATCACCTGTGATACAAAATAATTTATTAGGTATCACCTGTGATACAAAATAACTTATTAGGTATCACCTGTGATACATACAAAATCACACATTGGTTAGTACTGCTAGTTGGTTTTAATGTTGTTCAATGGAGCTTAGTACTGCTGGTTATCTTTGTTAGTGCTGCCACTTACATGATTTTCTGAATATCACATGTGATATTCTGTGATTTTCTGAATATCACAAGTGATATTCTGTGATATTTAGAATATCATAAGTGATATTCTGAGTATCACATGTGATATTCTGTGATATTCAGAATATCACTTGCGATATTCAGAATATCACTTGTGATATTCTGAATATCACTTGTTATTTTCTTATGCTTTCGTCCGTTTTCATACGTATTCATCCGTTTTCTTACGTTTTCGTCCATTTTCTTATGTTTTCATCCGTTTTTATACGTTTTTGAATATCACAACTAATATTCGGAATATCACTTGTGATTTTCTGAACATCACTGGTGATATTCTGAATATCACTTGTTATTTTTTGAATATCTATCACTTGTGATTTTCAGAATATCACTTGTGATATTCTGAATATCACTTGTGATTTTCATGCTACAAAACATTAGTTGAAAATCACTTGTGATATTTAGAAAATCACTTGATATTCAAAAAATCACTTGTGATATTCTGAATATCACAAAATATCACTTATGGTATTCAGAATATCATTTGTGGTACTCAAAATATCACTTGTGATATTCTGAATATCGCAGAATATCACTTGTGATATTCAGAAAATCACAGAATATCACATGTGATATTCAGAAAATCACATGTGATATTCTGAATATCACAGAATATCACATGTGATACTCAGAATATCACTTGTGTGATACTCAGAATATCACTTGTGATATTTAGAAAATCACGGAATATCACATGTGATATTCAGAAAATCACTTGTGATATTCAGAATATCAATTGTGATATTCAGAAAATCACTTGTCATATTCAGAATATCACATATCACAGAATATCACTTGTGATATTCAGAATATCATTTGTGATATTCAGAATATCGCTTGTGATAATATCACTTGTGATATTCTGAATATCACAGAATATCACTTGTGATATTCAGAAACGTATAAAAACGGCCAGAAACATTTAAAAACAGACGAAAACGGAAGAAAACGGACAAATATGTATGAAAATGAACGAAAACGTATGAAAGTTCCCCCAAGGCGACCACAACCTATAAAACATTGAATATTAAAATATCCAGAAAATATATCTTGCAAACTAAAAAACTTTTTGAGAGATGCATCTATTCCTAAATACGTTATAAATGCTTGCTAGGATGACCAAAAATTTTGTGAAAACAAAATTTTTATAACTTGAGAATTAAGGTGGTTCAGGCAAAATAAACAAACAGTTAACATATTAGGTAACACCTGTGATACAGAATAACTGATTAGGTATCACCTGTGATACAAAATAAGATATTAGGTATCACCTGTGATACAAAATAAGATATTAGGTATCACCTGTTATACAACAGTTAACATATTAGGTATCACCTGTGATACAAAATAACTTATTAGGTATCAATGATACAAAATATAAGATATTAGGTATCACCTGTGATACATACCAAATATTAAGTATCACCTGTGATACAAAATAAAATATTAGGTATCACCTGTGATACAAAATAAGATAATAGGCAAAAAGACCTACCATGTGTTTTGAGCTACATTTTTAAGCTGCAAAACATGAAAAATAGGGTGAATGGAAGCTGAATCAAGCAATTGAAGCTTGAATATAAAAAGAAAATAAAATTTCCAACTTATTTTCAACTAAACTACATATGAGAACTTGAATAACAATAAGGTCTGTACAAGCTTTACAAGCAGATCATACTCTATACAGCTTAACCTCATCACCCCAACATCACTAATTAATGAAAAGCTTTGCACAAAACCTATAAAAAAATTAAAAAAAAAAAATCTTTCAAAAAACACTTTGCACAAAACCTAGGGCTTTCATATCAGTACGAACTAATTAATGAACAACAGATGATGAAAGTCAGTCTTCTATACGTGGAATCTCTCCATCATTATCCGATTGCTGGTAACCTAAAACCCAAGAAGAGCTGGGTCAATTTGCCTACCCTCTTCCCCTTTTTTCTTTACAGTTTTACCCCTTGTCCGTCTACACTTTCTAACGCAGTAGCTGCATCAGGAAATGGTGCTGCTTTCTTGACGTTGCTTTTAAGCATCTCACTGAAAGATGCTGTCTCCGACACATCAGCGTCACTATAAGATGACGTTCTCCTAAAACGAACATCCTTATTGCTGGTTGCTGTGTTCTCAATGACCTGGTTTGATAAATTGCCTCCTGATTCACGTCCTCCACCTGATGATAAATCCATGAGTTGATAGAAAAATTTGTAAACGAGGACAATCATCTTGAAGCAAATTGCAGGACAAGAATTATAGTGCTGTTTAATTCTAAGTATGTCGTCAAAAGACCCTATATACGTTCACAAAAAATGTGATTTAGTCATTAACATATTTGTAGCTGATTCGGTTCTCTAAACTTGAAAATACAATTAAGTCTCATAATTGTTTCGCTAAAAAACAATAAACTTTAAGAACGTAGTCAGTACTCAATAACAAAAAATGTGATTTAGTTAATGTGTAGAAATTACCTCCAATTGCAATGAGCTAACAAGACAGGAAGGTGAATGTGTAGACAATTACCTCCAATTAGTGAGTTGTGCCTGCCAAGAGCATTAACAGGCATTTCGCTATGATCTAAAGTTGTAATACCACTCTGCTGAGCCATAATTTCTTGCATAAATGACAAAATATTATTGAAAATAAATGATTTAGTTTTCATGCTCACCCCCTTTTGAAGTTTGTCTTCAACTGCTGTAGCGCCGAGTAGAATCAAGTCCCTTTCAATCTTTTCTGCAACAGCAACTACCAAATCATCTCGATCAAGTGAGACTGAATTTTTTGCTTGTAAGAATTCTTCTGCCCAAGCTCTATATTCTTCTTCATCAAGTGGACGATATGCAATTACTAAAGTCCGTAAACCTGCTTCAGCATACTTGTTGATATGATTCTTAGTCTGATCCTCATATTGTTGACTTTGTTTAGAGAGTTTGTCAAACATAACACTGGAGGATAGAAAAAAAAATGTAAATGGAAAGTTCTATTTAATTGTGAATGCCCGAGTCTAAATAAAGTATCAAAGAGAGAGAGAGAGCAACCTGTCAGCACCCTTGCAAAGTAAGAGCAGCTGATTTTCTGAATTTATTAATGGCATTAATCTTTGTACGGCATAATAATTTGTGATTGCGGCAGATTCATAGCAGTGCTGAAACAGGGAATCACAGCTTTGAAGATCTCAAGTTCTGTATCTTTTTCTTTCTTTTTTAGGCTAATTATGTAACTTCAGGGGCTGGTAAAGAAAAACTCGACAAATGTTTACACTCGCTATATATCTGTAAGATTTAAATCCCCCTATCTTTGGAATTGCGTATCATCTGCAGGCACGAACTAATCCAACATTCAAAAGGTATAACTAGCGATTACAGAACATTTAAATAACAAACACACAGCTGAGAAAGTATTTATAGTACCTCAAGTTGATCTCGCTGTTCTTTAGCTAGTTCCAGATCTTGTTCTAGCTGTGTCAACTTGCGTTTCTCAGCTATAAGCTATTCCTGAAACAAGCTTTTTAGCTTCTCCCAAGACTGAAACTGCATCAGTGTCTTTTTCTCCCTCTTCGACACTTCTTCACAGCTAGCAGCTGACTCAGCAGCTCTTACATTTGCAGCCTCCATCTCATGCCTCAGGTGATTATTTTCCACCTTCAGCCGACGAACAGCAGAATTAGCTCGTTCTACCTGTCCACTGGCCTTACACAAAGCGTTTTCCATTTCAGGAAGCTTCTTCATTGTGTCGACGATGAGGGAAACCAGACGACTTATACTTTGTTCAGCCTTTGTTCACGTTTGAGCTTATTATGACTTAGATCTGAATAGCATTCAAGTCAGAAATTAAGTTGTTAAAAGTAAGCTAATAACCACGAAATAAGCTAAAACAAACACTAACTAAAAAGCTGGTTGATTACTAGCTATACACATTTTTGAATCTTCCTCTTCATAACTTACCAATCAAATTTGTACATACTAGACTCAAGAGACACGAAATCAAAATAACAAAACCAGCAAGTACGAAACTATCGCACATTCACCGGCATCATATTGACACATCAATCACAACTGAACGATCAGCTTTAGAGGATGATGAAATGGATGAATAAAAGAAAAGTGCGAGAACGCGCATTCACATAAGGATCCTACTCACAACACTCGAAACATGTTCATAACAATACTAACTACTTATAACTTACAAGCACAACATTAAATCAACTATTTAGCCCTAACATTACAACACAAAATACTCAAATTATACGCAACCTGCTCATACTAATACTAACTAACTAGACGCAACATTTATTCAATTATTTAGCCCTAACATTACATCAACAACACAAAATCACTATAATTCAACGCAACCTATTCAACAAAAGCGCGTAAACAAGCATTTCACTCAACAATCAACAATTTAGCCCTAACATTACATCAACAACATAAACATCAACCAAATAACTCAAAATTAAGCACAACCTGCTCGACAAAAGCGCAAGAACAAGAAATGGCGGAACGACTCTACTCGAAACCGCTTTTTCGAGAAACTTCCAGGCAATCGGCACCTTATTCGACCAACAGATATGCGGAACGAGCAGTTCAGCTAACTCGACCAACGGAATTGACTCACCAGCTGATATTAGTGTAGAAGAGAGCTCAATTGACCAGGTTAAAGGATCTGTGCTGTTTTTTTGAGCTGAGTTTGTTGTCCCATATGTTTGGGGTTAGTGATGACGTCATTGCTGCACACAGTTAAGTGTGTGTGTGAAAATAGGCGGTGATTAGTGGTCACTGTAACGGTAGCGTGAGGGTTTAATAATTTTGATGAATTAAATAGAGAAGTAAGGGTTTCAATTTGGTAATGGAGGTTAGGTAAGGTCAGGTGATAGGCAGTGAAATGCCTGAGAAAAAACACACATTTTGTGTGTGTAAAAAAGAGGGGGGTTTTAAGATATGGTTTATATATTGACGAAAATGCCCTTCTAGTGTAAATATTGTGTTTAATCTCAGCCATTGGATCAATGAAGATGGAGGGTGAGGATTGGTCCCTTAGTATGTGAGAAATGTTTTGTCCTCAAATGATCTTAGATCTATATATATATATATATATATATATATATATATATATATATATATATAAACACATATAAGTTAGTCCTTAAAGTAGGAAGTGTAGGAAGCCAATATTAAATCAAAATTTTAAATGATTTCAAAAGGGTATTTTTGGTAACTAAAATGTTCCCTTAATTTTCTCCATAGCATCAAAGAACCTAAATTGTTTCTCATTCTCGTTTTCATCCGAAACACACCATTGGTTCTTTTTTTTCTTTTTTTTTTTTTTTTTTTTTTTTTTTTTTTTTTTCTGTCATTTAAAAACTAGCCACACCATTAAAATTCGGCACTCCCTCTCACATGAAAACCGAATAAATGTTGTATTAACATCCCACGATAGGTAGATCGAAAATGGTGCCGCCGCATATATATAACTACCAGAGTTTACGTCAATCATTTTTCGTTCAAAGAAACCTTCAAAATGATAAAATTTATATTTAAAATCTTGTTGTTGTGTTTACATTCTTAAAACCCATGTACGTTAAAGGTTATATGTATTTTAAAGATAGACGTGATTCGATGTATCAGTAATTCGTGTGTATCAAGAAACAAGATGTATCATTCGTAGGGAAGATAACAGAAATATGTGATTGCGTTGTAAAGATTTTCTAGTATGCATTGATGTATCACATGGCTATTTTTTTTAATCATTTATGTGTTTTAATGTGTTTACCCATGCATGGTTCTTTGTCTATCAATCTAATGAACCTGATTCTATAACATGTATATTTGTATCTAACTACTAATTAACACATAAAAATACAAAAGAAGATCTGAGTAATAAATTAAGCAAAATAATAATAAAAAAAGTCCGATTCAAAAAATAGATGAAACCAAAGCGTGAATTTAGTCTTCAACTGAGTTAATAAATTTGACATTGTTTTCAAGATATTTACAAATATGCCATTTTCTTGTTTTGAATAATTAATTTAATGTTGATACATCTAACGGCTCATATTGTTTCCTACAACTTCCTACTTTAATACACTAACTTATGTTAACCTCCATATATATATATATATATATATATATATATATATATATATATATATATATATATATATATATATATATATATATATATAAAAGTGCGTTCATATGGTGTACAAGCTTAAAATAGATAAAATAGGTACACATGTGGACCGTTGGATTAACATTGATAGATGAGATCAAAATAAATAATATTAATTAATTAAATATTTAATTTAAGGGTATTATTGTAATCTTTGTCATGTTCAATTATCTTATTTTTGCCAATGTAATCCCTTCTTAAATGCCCCGCAATCCTATTATTATCTTTCATACGTTATTTTTTTTTTCTTCATTCTCAATAAAACAATGGAACCAGGCACATCTTCATCCCAAAAACACAGGGTCGAATTTACCACTATGTCGAATTCAACCGATAATGATTCCATTCAAGGTATTATTTTTTCAATCAGTATTCCTTTTTTCCATTTAAATTGTTTTTCCCAAAAACACCAGCATTTTCTATGTTTCCTTTTCGTTACAATTTTTAACC
The DNA here is from genome assembly GCA_021014915.2 of Artemisia tridentata subsp. tridentata. Lineage (NCBI taxonomy): Eukaryota > Viridiplantae > Streptophyta > Magnoliopsida > Asterales > Asteraceae > Artemisia > Artemisia tridentata. The sequence continues at coordinate 337,245,848 of CP139506.1, forward strand.
ATTTGTAAATGGGATTGTGCATTAGCTTATTCGAATTGTGCATTAGCTTATTCGAGTTGTATTCCTGTTAGTGTGTCGATAAGCATCAGTTGATCATATGTTTTGAAAAGAATCTGTTAGTTGATTATGTGTATTAGTTTCAAGTGTTGTTTTCAATTTAGGTATATGTTGGTTATATGTATTAGTTTCAAGTATGCATTATGTTTAATTATATATGTTTAATCTATGTTTTTTTATGTTGGTTGGATTTCCAGTGAGGGTCCATTGTGTTTTTGTAACAATGGTAGAATTTTTTTTTTGCACAAGTCATTTAACGGATACACACTGAACCTGGGTTTACCCACTTTGACCCGCACTTTTTGGCAGTAATTCAAGTTGGCAGGAGTTTGCCACTCTAGATCAGGAATAGTTTTTACCATACTAATGATAGATTATAGCCTATTATATCCTTACCAAACCAGTATAGATAGATTATAGCCTATTGTCTTACATGATACTCAGTCTGTCACAGGACTTTATTGGTTCAACATCGTACTGGTCCCTTTGCTTTTGCATTTCAGGAAGGCTATTTTCGGCTTGTGTGTGTTAACAAGCTTCACTGGGCTAGCAAGTGCACAGAACCACACTGATTTCACGGGCCCTTTTTGGGTTTGGGATAGGTGGTGCTCAAGTGTACACTACCTGGTATATGGAATTTCTTCCAAGAGCTGCTCCATTTTCTTCAATGATTTGGTTTTTTGCTTCTGGTGCAACTGGAAAAATTCTGGAAGCGTCACTAGCTTGGGTACGTTTTTTCATATTTATAATGCATACCTCCTATATAATTCTTCTAATTATCATATAACTTTAATAATAAGCGTATTTAGCTGCACTAATTTTGTTTAAATAGTTTGATAAATAGTAAAAAGTTTTGTGGGTCAACAAACCCCATTTTGACCCATTTTAAAAAAGAGTTCATTATTCATTATGTGCATGCTTCGTTAATTTGGACTTAATCAGATCCACAAATATGTAATGCTGGCCTGCTTGAGTTTCTATACTTTTATGAGCAACAAACAACATTATTATCTATGGATTAACTCTGGTATTGATCTTGTGTGAATGCATGCTTTTGGCTATTTCAGGAACCAGAGCCAATTGACTGGGAGTACTACAGAAAAGGACTTGGATCCCGCATAGTTGATTCTTACAAAGAGTACTATGACAGTATGAACTGCTTTCCAAATATGTTGATGTATCTTGTTTTGTTATTATATTCAATCAAAAGTAAAAAATAAATAACAACATAAAGCTGGTAGTAATTTAAGAAACTAAAAAGGTTCACTGAAGTTATACAATCTGATATGTTACTAAATACACCTGAAACAAATACACTTATTTGGTATTGTGTTCTATGAATGGTATGCTTTGTTGGTGTTAAGCCCATTTTTAATGATGGTCACTGACGCACTGCTTTTATGTTGGTGAACCTGATATGTTACTAAATACACCTGAAACAATTGATAAGATAGATTTTCGAGATTAGTTTTACATATTTATTTTGTTATTCTCTATAGATCTAAAATAAAGAACTGCAGAATTGCGTGTTTCTTTTTTTGTTTTCGTACTCCTTATTACTTTTAGATAAATCTTGACGGGATGTATCACTTTAGGTCAAAAGTTCTAACTCGATTTTAATGCAGACTTTAATGGAGGTGGTGTTTCCAGAACATAGTTGGAGGTGGTTGATAGGAGTGACTTCACTTCCATCTATTGTGCCTCTACTGTTTTGCTATAGTGTACCAGAATCTCCAAGATTTGTATGTTGACAAGGGAGATTAAAAGAAGCAGTTTTGGTTCTAGAGAGGGGAGCTGACAACGACGAATCAACAGTGTCCCAGGATGAAGACTATGAAGATTCAGAGACTCAAATAAAATTAGAAGCTGATCTTGGTCATGCACCTCGAATGGCACATAGATGATGGGTCAACACTAGAAGATCCTTTGCTTGGAAACAAAACCAAATGGTGATTCAAAAGGCAAAGTAGCCATATGCACACTTATATCAGAAGAGTGGTGGAGAATAACTTTTTTTTTTTTTTTTTTTTCAGATCAATTGTCACATCATTGTGTACTTATCATATGAACAAAAAAAGTTGTATTTGGATATATAACATGTTCATAATATATATACCACCCCATGGCACCTAGTCACATTTTTCTCCTCCTTTTGTAACAAACATACACACATGTATAATGATTCATGCTATATAGAAATACATTTGTTTAGTTATATATGCCTGCATTTTAGCTTTTCATTTTCTGATGCTCAATCAGAAATGGTGTCAGATCCTTATGTTATTGTTTTGTTTTATATAAGTTTCTCTAGCAAGTATTTTTGTGTGTATTAGTGTAAGTTTAAGCCTTTGTACTTGACGTTTGGTACAGAGTTTAGGGCAGTAGTAGGGGTTGTTTGGTACAGATGTTAGTGCAGCAGTAGGGGCTGTTTGGTAGAGAGTTTAGTGCAGCAGTTGGGCTGTTTGGTAGGGAGTTTAGTGCAGCAGTTGGGCTTTTTGGTAGAGAGTTTAGTGCAGCAGTTGGGCTGTTTGGTAGAGAGTTTAGTGCAGCAGTAGGGGCTGTTTGGTAGGGAGTTTAGTGCAGCAGTTGGGCTGTTTGGTAGAGAGTTTAGTGCAGCAGTAGGGGCTGTTTGGTAGAGAGCTTCTACTCATCACTACACATAAACAATAAGGTTAACAGAATTTGAGAATCGAACAGCAGGAACATTGAAAAGTTCAGATGATACACATCAAGTGCAACAAATGTATTCACTGATGTTAATGTCCTTGTTATTACTATTATTTTTTGGTAATCGATGTATGACTTTTTAGATCATTGTAAATTTGTAATGTTTGTAACAATATTTTAGTTTTGTTCGACAATGTGAATAGCTCTTATTAGTTGAAATGTGAATAGCTCTTATTAGTTGAAAGGCCTTTTCATCAGGGAAAAAGTAAATAAACCTTTGGATCAAAATCAGTGTTTTAAGCTGGTTGTTGTCGTTGGTTGTTGTGACGGGTGGTTGAAGTTGGTTATTGTATTCTAGTGTTGTTTTACATGGTTCGTATAATATCTTGAATGCACAAAAGGACTTAAAGGTGTCCTCCTACCTCTTCCAATTAAAATGTTTAGACATAGTAATACACCTTGAGTTTATTCTTATAAAAGTGGATAGGTTTTTTTTTTTACTTTTTCAACAGCTTAAATATAATAACCTTGTAATATTGAATATCTAAAAAATCATGAGTATGAAACAAACAATATTGACTACTGAAAGAAAAAGAGAGCATATTTTCATCCCGAAATTAGCATAAAGGCATAAGCACCTTTCATAGTAACTCTAAATTAAACAAAGTTTCAAGAAAAGAGTGGCGAAAGTGTTGGGCGTATCAGTCGGGATAAACTAAAAATGTGACTTCAAAATGTGTTGAAAATTTAGTGTGTTACTTGAAATGTATTATGAAACTAAGTGTGTCAAAAAAATAAAAAGTTTAATTTTAAATGTATGAATAAACTAAATGTGTCACTTAAAATGTGTACATGAAAAAAACTTAAAGATGCATCATAAAACAAAATGTGTCAAAAAAAACTTAGTAGGTCACTTGGAATGTATTACTATGAAACTAAGTGTGTCAAAAAACTTAAAAATTTAATTTAAAATGTATCAATAAACTAAATGTGTCACTTAAATATATCATGAGACTGTGTCAAAAAAACTAATTTACGTGTCATTACGAATGTATCACAAACTTTAGTGTGTCACTATTTAATCTAATGACATAATGTACCACAAAAGCAAATTTATGAAACCTGTGTCATATTAAAAGAATTAGACAGGTGGTGATCTAGTCTGGGAAATAATAATTTAATATAAAACTGAATTTTATTAAACATAATTTATAAATATTAGTAGATATTTGAGAAAAAAAGAAAGAAAAGAAGCGTCAGTTACTCAACAAACAAAAGTTCAAAAAAAAACTCAACAAACAGTTTCGTAAAATTTGCCATAAAGTTGAATTTATTTACCAAAATGCCATTCAATAAATTTTTATCTAATGATATCATTATTTGATCTAATTACATCATCAATGGTACATCCAACGGCTAAGATTAGTGCCTATTTTCTCCTATTTTAAGGCTGTATACCACAATAACGCTCCCCTATATATATATATATATATATATATATATATATATATATATAGCAGGGTACCCGTGCGTTGCAGCGGCGGGTACCATGCAATAACAGTACTCAGAGAAAATTTCTTTTAGTTTTATATTTTGATACAATATACATACGGATGACGACAATTTTAGTTTTGAATAATTTTATGCAATAACAATATTTTTCATATAAAAACAGTAGATTATCCATGTGATGTTTTGACGGTACTGAGTTGGTAGCTGGTATACTGTAAAGGTATGATGTTAATGTAGTTGACAATGGCCATTATTCAAAAGTTATCATTAAATAACAACTCCATAACGAAATTTAAAAATCACTAACATTATGTTAAAAAATTTAGTTCTCTAAAAAAATATTTGTTATATTTGTCCCACATAGATGAATGATACAACCAAAGAGTACTTATAAAGATAAAGAAAAACTAAATATTCAAAAAGTCATGTGGGTTATTTTAAATAGTATAACTATTATTATACAAATATATATAATAAATATAAGATATATAATTAGCACCTAGCACTTTGCACCTTTGCTTTGAAAAAATGGTCCGACTTTTATAAAACAAAGTTTTTAGTTTTTACGTTAAGTTTTATCAAAAAAATTCTAAAATGTGTATATGTTGGTTCTCGAGTCACTTTAGCGATTTAATGATTATTTTTTAACATTGTGATTTAGTATGCATTTTTAAACTCTATTGATTTAATAATATCATTTTCAAACGGCTTTTATGGGTTAGCCGAACCGGTGGTGACTCCGGTTCTCGGTTGAACACGTTGGTCAGGTCCGTTTTTAAAAACCATATGTACATTGTCTGAAACTTTGTGTGTTTTATTAGTTTGTACAATATGTATAATAGCAAATATTTTTCATGTTAGGGGTATTTTAAAAATAACATTAATTAGGTAATATAGTTATAGACGTTTTTTTTTTTCTTTTCTTAAATTACTTTGTATTTATTTTTTATTTTTTAAAAAACATGTCTAAAAAAAGTGCTTTAAAGTGTTGCAACCAATGCTATTACATATGTACTTATTAAATTTTGCCATTATAAGCAAGTGTTGAATCTTAATTTTTTAAGCCTTCCATTTTAAGAATGTCCTAAATGCTTTATAATGTAGTATATATATATATATATATATCAGTGTTTCAAAACAATGTCTACAAGGCCGATTAATAACCGATTAGGTGCTACAAGGCCACCAACCTTTTCAATTTTTCTAAATTGGTCAAATAACTGGGTCAATCGTGGTCAACGACGGTTAATGACGGTCAACGGTGGTCAAGCTTGACCGAAACCTCTAAAACTTGCTGTAAATACCCAAAACTCACCATAAAGTTGTGTAATAAGTTATACTTGTTGTTTATATCTATTTCAATATGTTTTTTTAAGAAAAATCTTGCTAGTAATACCTAAAATTTGTCACAAATACCTAAAACTTGCCGAAAATATAGAAAACTTGTCGAAAATGTCAATCCAATTAATCACCGATTAATCCCGCCTAGACCGATTACAAGCTAAAGGGGGGTCGACCGCCCGACTACCGATTCACGATTTTTGCAACCATGATATAAAACAGAAGAAGAAGAAGGAGAGAGACAACAATAGTAAGCACAGTACGCAAACCTTCTCTATGGAGACGGAATACAGGGTACTCATCCTCTCCAAAAGGGTAAACACGGCTCATGCCAACCCAACAAAGGAAAGCCTCCGGGTACCTACGAAACGGAGCAGGCTCCCCAATAACGATGATATACTCCTCCGCACTATACTCATTAGGGTTAGGAACCGAATCTCCCTCGACACCATCGGTTGAGCACCAAGGAAAGTTGACAGGACAAGCAAAAACATCAACCCAGAAAAAGCGATCCCTCCAACCCTTCACAGAGTCCAAAGCCTTATAATAACAAGTGTTAGTATTAGCACGCTTGCTAAATGACACCCACCCGTTCTTCATAAATTTGACATAAAGGCGGCGGAACAGAGCCACCGACAGGGCAAAATTATGAGTACGGCAAACAACCTCAAAGTGAGAAACTTTAGGCGCACCAAAAAGCGAAAGCTGAGAGATATTAATCTGGTAATGCCTTAAAACATCAACAAAGAACACCGAAAAAGGCATGCGGAGATCGGAATAATCAAAGAACCGGCTGTACAAACCAATCTTCCCTGGAGGATACTGGTTGATAGCCTGATCGGGATCTGGTAAAACAGGGTTAACAAACGACGGAATGCGGCACTCACGACATAAGTCGTCTAGTTTCTCTTGCGTTAGATGACATTCAACGTCCATGATTTTGGCTATTGCCATACGAGCGACCGGAGGATAACAAGTGACAAGGTAACGAAAACATAAAGCCTGAAATAATTTCGCAAAGCGCGGAAGAAAGAGAAAGGAAAAGAAATAATGACAACACGCCACCTTAGGTATTTATACAAGTGTTTCTCCCAAGAGATCAAAATAAGTGCCGCGTGCCATAAAAGCGCCTAAAATCAAAGGCCGCGATAGAAAATAAAAGATAAGGATGACAGCTAATAAAGCAAACATTCACTCCCTCGAAGGGATAAAAATGGTCAATCCCCCCTACAATCTTGTCCGCTGGTAAACCAAGATCCGCATGACAAAGGGCCTACGCCAAGATCGAAATAACTAGTAATCTAGTCTAGAAACATTCACCGCACACTACCAAAGCATGCGGGCAATGAACGTACTAGACTGGGGGGACTTGATGACGTATAGTACGGATAGCAGGCCTATTGGGCCTGGACTATCTCATACGAATTAGGCTCCGGCCCTAGAAACAAGCCGGGCTCCGGCCCTACAAACAAAAAGGGCTCCGGCCCAACGAGCAAAACTGTGCTCCGGCTCCACAACAAGCTGGGCTCCGGCCCCACAACAAATCGGGCCCCGGCCTGATTTGCCCACAAAGCTGGGTATGACTAAAGCCTATGTCACGAGCATGGTACAACCCGGAAAAACTAGGACACATACGAGCGGCACTCCCGAAGTACGCTCGCAGACCGAACCTCGGTCCGGAAATCCACCTAAGTCCACGAACATCTATTAAGCTGCGGATCCTTGTCCGACAAGGGTCCCACTTCGGCCACTACAACAATATGCAAAATATCAGGGAACCCTAATATTTTCGCTGCCTATAAAAGGAAACCTCAATTCACACTTTTGGGGTAATGACTTTCTCACTCATCATAACACACAGATATTTCTTTGAAAACATGAGTACTTACTCTCACGCCAGAGCTTAATCGTGGGGTCCGTCCCCACGGTAAGGCTAATGGTTTACCTTCATTTGTGCAGGAAATATCATCTTTTACTTGGATTATTGCATGAACTGCACAGCGGACGGCCCGCACCTGACCAAACCCAATTCTAACCCACTCCAATACAAAAGTGGGTTAAGATATTAAATATACCTTAGCAAATATATATTAAATACAAAAGTGGCTATTGCTTTCAGATTCTCCTATAGAATTTAGAGAAAGATATCTTAGATTATGACCATATTTCCCAATGTACCCCAAATTGTTACCCGCTTTTACTCAATCAAATTGATACGGATATCACACAGGTTATTTAAATGGGGTCCTATACAATCGATAGCTTCATTTGAAATATCTAAGAGTTTAACATCTAAATTTCATCAAAAACACCTAAAGACCATTAAATACCTTATTTTCATAGCTTCAATATCACAAAATTTTAACAAATAACTGGATTCATTCAACAAAAAATGTATTTTCTAAACACTCAAAACCAACAAATCAATATAATAGTCTGTTAGGGATAATTGCAAGCATTATTATTCATTTCTATTTGTTTTGATCAATAAATATATACAGCATGAATTGGACACATAAACTAATAAGTTTTACCATATGAAAAACAAAAACAAATAAATTCATCAAAGAAACAAAAAATCTAACAAATCAATGTAATGGTAAATCAATAAAATACTTACCTGAAAATAAAGCCAATGTTCATTTGGGGCTTTAGTATAGGGAGCCAAACGCTAAAAAGATTAAACAATCCCCAGCTGTTTTGATTATAATCTATTTGCTCAATCATGATTGATTTCAGCAAAACCCTAAAAAGATCAAAGCCCTAGATCTGTTTGAAAGGTCAATTGAAGCCGATCAAACATAAGTGTGTGTTAAGTGTATGTCTGAGAAAAAGTGAAACTTCCCAAACACAAGCTGTATATACCCAACTCATTAAAAATTAGGGATAATTAAATAAAAAAAGGTCCTAAACAATTAAAATAATTTCAAATAAAATAGTTATTTAAAATGCTTTTGGCAATGGACAAAAAAATATAGGGGATTATAATATAAATTATAATAAAAAATATAAATAAAAAAAATAAAAAAGAAATATATATAACAAAACACATAAGTAACCTAATATATACCATTACAATACTAATAATTGTTCATTACAATAGCCAACCATGGCATATCATTAACAAAAACATCATTAACAACCAAGATGATGAAAAACCAAAAGAACCTGCACAAGCACTGCCCACCAATACCTAATCATACCAATCCATAAGGTTCATGTCTTCCTCCTTCTCAGACAAGCCATCACGGACCTCAATCAAGATGGCGGTAAGTGCCTCGAACCTCCTGCGCTCCCTGATCTGAACCCTACGCAAGCTTTCATAAACATCACCACCAGCTTCTTCATCATCGTGGTTGAGAGAAAACTCCTTTGCCATTATTGCAGTTCTTTTTTCAATCTTTACTTCCAACTCATGGCATCGTTCCCCAAGCCACCTTATGAAAGCTTCATCTTCAGTATGTTCATGACCATATAGAAACTTGAATGCTTTATGTAGTTTATTGGACCCAGATAACTCTTTGAGTTCATCAATGAGTGGAGTTTCGGGCGGAACAACCATTGATTGATTATTTAGAAGACAAAGGGCTTTTTTGTTTGGTAAAGTTAATGATAGAATATTAAAGTAAAAACAATTTCTAATGAATTATAAGTAGTAGTAACCAAACTGAATTGGAACTGAACAAACTTAATGATTACAAAACTTAACTCATTCATTAATGTAAACAATCGGTTTATTTTCCCATGAAGAATATCAAATCAATTTTAGAAATAAATTTGCAATTACACATTCAGCCCTTCAACTTATGATAAAAATGACTAAAAATTAAAAAAAAAAAAAAAAAAAAAAAAAAAAAAAAAAAAAAGATTGGCAATATTACATTAACTAAACCTCAAAGTGTGCCAATTATGATAAAAGATTCCTAAAAAACAGTATCACACCAAAACATCTTAATTTATATATAAAAATCTTAAAAACTGAAAATAAATATCAAATCTTCATTGCCTCCAACTTCTCGATAAAAGATAATAGTGCACGAAGACAAACATGTTTTTGAGTTACAACAAACATCAACCTATCAACTTCATCCAAATCCTCCTATTGCATTCTCCTCAAATCAACAATGGTTTGAACCGAAGAATCATATGTACCAGCAACCTTCAACTCTTTTATAATCAAGTCCCTGTGATTCATACGATCAATAATTTCTATCACTTCTTCCCTTAAAAATTCTTCATCAGCAAATGTGGATTTAACTTCTCGGCTATAATGTACGAGCATCATATCTTTAACATAGCTCGACTTAGCTCAACTGCTAACCGCCCTAATAAAACAAGACGAGAAGACATAGGTGTATTATTTTTTATAATATAAATTTTCATGTTATGCTATGAATATATAACCTATAGAAAGGAATATTAAAAACACATTCCAATTAAATGATGAATATCAAGTGAAAATAAAATTAGCAAATAAAAAATAAAAAATAATAACTTGCCTAAAATTAACCTTGCAACAATCAATATAACTTGCAACATTCATAAAAATCTTTTAAACTAAAAATTAATGAGTTTAAAATTAGCAAAAGGGGGAGAAGTGAACATAAACTCTAAATACTTGTCTAAAAATTAATTTTTAGACTTAATGAGTTTAAGGTTTTGTAATCATCAAAAAGGGGGAGATTGTTGACATAAATAATGCCTAAAAACATTGTTAACATTCATCGACATCTCTATGTTTTGATAATCACAAAACGTAAATCCATTAAACTAAAAATTATGACGTAAACAAGTATTTAGCGATTAATATCTCACTTTACATCCAAATCACTTAAGGTATGAATAAACAAAGTGTTTATTGCATTCTATGACCAAAGAGACATTTTCTCAATCACTAGATTTTTTATAAAATGTCACAAACATTTTATATCTTCTACAAAATCATTTTTGGAATTAAAAGAATATGTTTAAATCATTATAAATATATGAATTCAAATTTTCAACCAAAAATGGCAAAAATAATCCAGAAAAAACTTCCCCACAAAAGGACAAAAATGTCCAACGTTCTGGAGGGGGCGGCCCCCTTAATTTTTAAGGGGACCGGCCCCTAATTAAGGGGACCGACCACGCTCCAAAACCAGTATTTTTTTTGCCTATAAATACTGGTTCATTTCACAGATTTTTCTCACCTTTTGCACCCCAAAACTTTCTGATCTAAATCTCCATTTCCATTACCTAAAATCCTTTGATCATATATACATTAATCTTTGTTTCAAAGTGATCCAAGCTTCAACTTTCCAAGTGCAAGAGAAGAATACTTCAATCTACCAAGACAAGAAGTATTACAACTTGTTGTGACCTCCACATCCAAGTTGTTAGAGCATCATTCATTATATCTATTTCTTTGTGTAACTAGTTGTGAATATTTGATAGAAGATAGATTAGCAAGTTGTGTTGATATTGTGAAGTAAAATAGTTGTAAAGAAGAAGTAGTGTAAATCAAGTAGGTAGGTGTGAAGATAAAGTCGTGAAGATGAAGTAGTGACTAGGTGTGAAGAAGTAGTGGTGTGATTAAGTTGTGACTAGGTGTGAAGAAGTTGTGTAGAAGGTGTGAATAAGGTGTGACTTAGTTGTGGTGTGAAAAATTGGTGTGTAAGGTTTTCTCCGCCATAAGGGATCTTGTTGACATAGTGAAGAAAACTCTCGAGTTAGGTGCTCGGGGAGTGGAGTAGGGCAAGGAAGGTGTCCTTGTAGCCAAACCACTATAAATCTCTTGTCTCGCGGTTCGATCATTCCATCTCTCACTTATTTCATTACTTACATTACTATAGCTTTAGTATTCAATTATAGTTGTTTATATTGTGCAAGAATTGAATTCACATAATATCAAATCTGCATTTTTGAAAGTAACTAAAACGCGTAAACAAAGTTTTTCATAACAAATTAAAAAGACGTAAAACTATTCAACCCCCCCCCCTTCTAGTTTTCTACAGTTTAGGATATTTGATCCGTGACAATCATTTGGCTTTTTTACTTGATAAACATTCTGTGAATTTCTACAAATCCCTTGGGACGACCTGGTCTTACTTAAACACCTTTACTATAAACGGGGGGTTATACTTTACCCGTGTGTTTTGTGAATTAAGAAATCGGTAAAACTAGTATTATAAATTTAAAGCTTTCAAAACACATCACTTACACTCCACAACAAAATGGTGTAGTTGAAAGACGAAACCGTACATTAGTAGAAGCTGCAAGAACAATGCTATCCTCCGCAACCCTACCATTAAATCTTTGGTCTGAAGCCGTATCAACCGCGTGTTTCACACAAAACCGATCTATCATAAACAAAAGATTTAACAAAACCCCATATCACATCCTTCACAAACGAAAACCCAATGTAAAATATCTTCGCACATTTGGTTGTCGATGTTACCCACTAAATGATAGAGAAGATCCTGGAAAACTGAAAGAAAAAGAGGATGTCGGAATTTTCTCTGGATATTCAACACAATCACGTGCTTATCGAGTTTACAATCGAAGAACAAAGATGATACAAGAAACAAACCATGTTCATTTCAACAAAGTAGAAGAAATGGCTTCTGATCATGTATGTTCAGAACCCGTGCCAACGACTATGACTTCTGAACAACACGGTTTAGAACTCGTGCCTAACACCACCTCATCAACACCAAAACTTAACCGTATTCAAAAGGAAGTGTTAGATGAACTGTTAGAGAATTTCTATGATGAATCATGTGGTGGAAACAAGATGAAAGTCTCTACATTATCCGCTGCAACTCCGATTATCGAAGTAAACAATCAAGAAGACATACCATCTCCTGTATCCGGTTCATCAAAAACTACTTATGAAGCTGCTGATCCCATACCAGATACTCCTCCAACCACTCAAATTCAACATGAAACTTCTTCACCAAATGTCACTCCAACCTCCCAAACAAAGTTGATGATCAAATAATTATCAATGCATCGTCTGAAGAGGACACATTCATCAATCCGTTTGCTACTCCGGTCCATGAAGTTGGTGAACCTTCAGAACCGCAAAATATTGACCCTTCAGACATGCAAAAACCTTACCAACAACATCTGCACAGAAGAAGTTGGACTCACGATCATCCTTTACATTAGATAATTGGAAATCCTTCTCAACCAATTCAAACAAGAAGCTCCTCAGCCGATTACTGCTTTTATAACTCTTTCCTAAGTCGAATAGAACCTACCAATATCAAAGCAGCACTTGCAGATCCAGACTGGATTGTTGCAATGCAAGAAGAAATCAATCAATTTACTCGACACGGTGTCTGGTGAAGAGTTCCACATCCTCTTGGAAAACTTGTAATTAATTTAAAATGGATTCTGAAGAACAAATGTGATGAAGATGGTGATGTAATTCGGAACAAGGCTCGCCTCGTTGCCAAGGGTTACAATGAAGAAAAAGGAATCGATTTTGATGAATCTTTTGCATCTGTTGCTCGAATCGAAGCAATACGCTTATTCTTGGCTTATGCAGCTCACAAAATTTTCACTGTATATCAAATGGACGTGAAAATGGCCTTTTTATATGGGGAGTTAGAGGAAGAGGTGTATGTAAGCCAACCAGAAGGCTTCGTTGATCCTGATCACCCGAACGATGTCTATGTTCTTGACAAAGCCATCTACGGACTTAAGTAAGCACCTTGTGCATGGTACAAAGTGCTGTCTGAATATCTTCTCAAGCACAAATTCGTCAAAGGTTCAATCGATCCAACTTTATTTATAAGACTTAAAGTTGATGACATCATGCTTATACAAATTTATGTCGATGATATCATTTTCGGATCTACGAATCCTAAATATTGCAAAAAGTTTGAAAATATCATGCGACAGAAATTTGAGATGAGCATGATGGGTGAACTAAAATTTTTTCTGGGTCTACAAATTAATCAAACTCCTCGTGGTATCTTTATCCATCAACACAAATACACGAAGGAAATTTTGAAAAAGTTTGGGATGTATAAATCTGACTCCATTAGTACTCCAATGCCTCATAAGCCTAAACTAGATGAAGATAGATCAGGTAAACCAGTTGATGCTACAAAATACCGTAGTATGATTGGTTCACTTATGTATCTTACAGCTAGTCGGCATGATATTCATTTTGCTGTCTGCATGTGTGCCCGTTACCAATCTTGGCCAACGGAAAAACACCTTACTGCTGTAAAACGGATCTTTCGGTACCTCAAAGGAATCCCTCACATGGGCCTTGTGTATCTGAAAGACACCGGTTTTGGACTAATTGCCTATTTAGATGCAGATTATGCAGGTTGTCAAATTGATTGCAAAAATACTTATGGATCTGCTCAATTCTTGGGGGAGAAATTAATCAGCTGGTCATCAAAGAAACAAAACCATACTGCATTATTCACTATTGAAGCTGAATATATTTCCCTCACTGGATGCTGTGCACAAGTATTATGGATGAAAACACAACTGACGAATTATGGTTTCTTCTATGACAAAATCCCAATTTATTGTGATCCGAAAAGTGCCATTGCCATCGCCATCTCTTGTAACTCAGTACAGCATTCAAGAACCAAGCATATTGCAGTCAGATACCATTTCATCAAGGAGCATGTAGAAAAGCGGACCGTGGAATTGTACTTTGTGAAAACTGACTATCAAATTGCCGACTTCTTCACAAAAGCTTTACCTACCGAGAGATTTGAATACCTACGACAACGGTTAGGAATGGCAAGTATTCGTGATGAACATGACGAGGAAACTCAAAAAGTCAATGAAGTCAACAAGTTAGCAAACATCACAAGTACACCTGGTAACTCAAAATGGTAATTATTCAAACAAAATGGATGTTGATTATATCATAGATCAACACCCGTTGTTCAAAAGAAAGGACCCTGAACGTACGCTTCAGTGCGTCAATCATTCAGAAAAGAAGAGAACTCTTCTTTTTATTGTGAGCAAAATTTATACAAGATTTTACAAAAAGATTTTCCTCCAAAAAAACCTTTTTATAAAATTTTTTGCTCATGATAATCAAACCTTGAGAATAGCCCGAGTAAGAATAAATTTTTCAAAAACAAAGCTTCCACCTCAATAAATAGATCAAAAACAGTTTAAAATATTAAGCTATTTTTGAGGGGGAGAAATTAAGAAGTTTGTTTTTTGAAAATCAAGAATAAGTCGCAATCAAGTGTTGCTAATATGTTGTTAAAAGAAAAACGAAAAAAAAGTTGTTGAAAATGTTGTAAGATAATACCATTACTTTGAGGGGGAGTGATTGACTTAATTTTAAAATCAAAAACAATTTTGATATAACACAAACGTTCAATTACTTGAACCAAAATGTTTTCAAAAACTTGTTAAAATTTTAAAATAAAAAGTTAAAAGTGTTTGTGTGAAAAGCGCTAATGACGAGGGGGAGTTTTTACCAAAATACTATAATGATGATTTGAACCCTCCCCCAGTCCAAAAATCCTCGCAGATCTGAGTTCAAAAAGAAAAAGGTCAAAAATGAAAAAAAAAAAAAAAAAAAAAAAAAAAAAAAAAAAACAAAAAAAACCGGGTCTTAATACCGCTCAGGTGGTGCGAATAAAAACATACACACAATCACTATTTTCACTCACATACTCTCTCCTAAAAACCTTCACAACTTCGCATCGCAAAACTCACGCATTTTTCAGATTTTCTTGCCTATTCACATCGTTTCGCGCAAAAAGTAAGCTTACAAATCTGTTCATTATAATGTTTTACATCTTTGACTTCAATATCTGCCCTTAATTTTAAGTAATTCATGCATAATTGAGTGTTTAGGGTTATGATATTGAGTCGACTTTGTTTCACTATTGAGTTTGCGTTTGTGTGGTGTTTGAATCAAAACTTGTGGTTTGATGATTAAGAAAGACTGGTTAGATCATGCTTTTGATGGAAAACGGGGTTTTAAACGGTTTGATTTGATAAAAATGGGTCGATTTGGGGAAGAAGATGAATAGTTGTCTATGCGACATCGTTTTGATGCGATGCGAGACTTTAGGATTAGATCAAAAAAGGAGCATTTAATATTATTTAAATTTTTCGAGAGTTTTGACTGCGATGGAAGTTTTTCTTCGCATCGCAGTTAATATCTCCGCGATACAAGCTTTCCTAAATGTCATGCAATGGATTGCCATCACATATCCTCAATGTGAACATTCGTCCGCGATGCCTGTTGCATCTTTGATGCGAATATGTTGACTTTATTTGACCAATGCCCGCGATAACAAATCCGCGATACTTGACCCACAATGCCTAAATGTTACTCTGCCCAAATTTTTTAAAATATTTGTAAAATGTTTATAAATCTTGCATTTATATAAAGTTTTTCAAACATTTTATTAAAATTTTGACTAAGTAGCAAGCATTGATCAAATCTTTCTTTCTCAACACCAAAATAAAAACTTGTTCTTTATGAAAAATGATGACTAATTTGTCTTTGAAAAAATTGATAAAAGCCAAGTTTTTTTTGAAAATAAACACACAAGTATTTATCCCAAAATGTTTTCATCAAACAAAAATATTTATTATCAAATGACGATATGAAAACTTTTGAGACGTAAAATATTGCATATGATTAGTTTTATTACCTTAATTAGACTAGGATTGTATCACTATTAGCGCCCTTTACATGATAAGTGATGCATATGTTTAATTATTACAATTCAACTATCCTATGATTGCAACATTTTATGAATACTTTGTGCACATAACTGAAATGATTTGACGGATATGTTTACAGATGTTATTGGTTGCAAATACTATGAATTTTCCACATTTACACAATTCATGAAACCACGTAACAAATTTTTCACTCATAACTGTTTTGTACCAAATGGTTTTGAGACAACTCAACACAATTTAAACTTAGGATATCTCATCTTCAAGGTAGTTATTAGGGCCAGTTATCACCTAAAAACTGATAATGTATCCCTTTAGCTACACAACGTAACAGAGTATCCATGGTCTAGATATGTTTTGACAAATCTCACACTTATGCAACAAAAGCTCTTTTAAGACGTATTACAATTGACTTCACTTAAGACTTCTCATCTTCAAGATGGTTACTAGGACTAGTTATCACCTAAAAGCTGATAATGGAATCCTTTAACTAGCCCACGTAACAGAGAGTCTAAAGTATTGTCATTTGTTAAGAAATCTTACGCTCATGCAACAAAAATTTTCTCTGAAAGTTTGATTTCCAAAATCAAGTTCTCTAGTTTAACTAGAAGACTTATGTTTGAATACAAGTTGATACTTTTTCCCAAAGCTTCAAAAGGGTTAGATAAACGTATTTTCTAAAGCATGAGCATTATAAAACAACGTTTAATCTACACCTTCAATATCTTTTGAAAAAGTACCACAAATCAACAAACTTTTTGGTGAGGAAAATAAAAACAGAAAGAGAGAATAAAATCGCATGTGAAAAGAAAAGAGCATGCGCTTATGTTACAAAAGCAAGAAAAGCATTAGAAAAGAAAAGAAAATATGCTCGAAAAATAAATGCCAAAGTATATAAAAACAAACAGAGTGAAAAATAAACAACTGTATACATTATCATGAACTCATATATCTCATGTCATTTCAGAATCAATCAAGAAAAATGGCTCAAGAACAAGCTTATGATCAACCACAAATCACACAAGAAGATGCTCCAGCTGTACAAATGCCTACTAATGATGAACTTGTGCCACCAGCTGAATACATCAGAATTGGCAAATGCAATCACCAATTCCGCATCTCTCTCTCTCTTTGAATGTGATCACCCAATCATCCCTGCAATCCTTAAAAATCATCCAACTTATCCCATGCTCTCATTATCCGACTCTACTACCCCATGATATATCTTCAACAATTATGGCATCATGTTGTGTTCCTCACTGAAACCAAACCCGACACAATCCAAAGCACCATTGAAACACAACAAATTACACTGACATCAGAAGATCTTCGAATGGCACTCAATCTTCCTACAGCAGTACATGGCAACCTCACAGCATACGAACAACCACCAACTGTCAACCAGCTCAAAGAATTCTTCATGGAGCTTGGATATGATAAAGATGCTGATGACACTCACAAGTTCAAAGTCCTGTCGACTTTCAAGAGGAAATGCCTACATGCAAGATGGGCTACGCTTTTCTCAATTCTTAATCGGTGCATTACCGGTAAAGAAACGTGAATGGATAGAGGCACTACATCATTATACCAAATCATGTATGGTATAGTGAAACATTGTCACTTCGATTATACGAAGCTACTATGGACAGATGTTGTAGACCATGTCCGTAGATCGGAGAAGAATAAGAATGTATGCATTCCGTTTGTCAGATACTTCAAGATATTGATTGCTCAGTTCATGAGGCAACATCCCAATGTCAGAAGAAGACAAACAGGTCCAACACCCAAAGTGTCGTACATGCATAGCATAAGTGGTGACTCAATAGTTACCACTAATGCACCAATGCCTATACCACAAGGCTTGTTGGATATTGTTAACAAGGAATCGCATGCATACAAGGAGTACATGGGTTTAGTAAACGCTCCTACGAAAAGCTCAAAACCGAGCAGTCCTACCCCGGATGCGTCTAGGGTCAAAGTAGAGTCTAGCGCCAAAGTAGGAACCTCTAGGACTCATCGAAAACAAACTGCTAGGAAGAGAACAAAGAAGGGTAGAAAATTAACGCAGTTAGATGACGAAGAGGGAGAAGAAGCTGATGAGGGGACCGATAAGGAGGATAAGGATAGTAAGGAGTCAATGTTTAGTGATGAACGTCATGATGACGACGATGGAGATGATAAGGGGGACGGAGATGACACCCATAGACCAGAGATTAGGAAGAATATGAAGATTGACAATAGTAGGTCTAGGTCCTCTGAGCAACACCAGCTCACCCCTCCTATCATTATTGATGTGGAACTACCATCATCACCTCCAACAACAACAACAACAACAACAACAACAACAACAACAACAACAACACAAACAACAACAACAACAACAACAACAACAACAGCAACATCAACAACATACACAACAACAATCTCGCCAACATCTCACTTTCAACAACCATCAACATCAACACCTCATCTGAAACATATACCAACAATGTCTACATCAACATTGTTTCAACGAATCCGAGCTGATCCGGTACCATTTTTCACGACAACACAATTTAACGAAGTAATGGGAAAACTCTGTGCAGACATGGAATCAAGGTTTGCAGCTCAACGACAAAGCACAACTCAAGCTGAACCTTCCACATCATCAAGATCATTATCTCTGGAACGCATGTCTGAACTTATGCTTGATAAGATCTTAAATGATGAATCACTCATGGAAGCAAATCTCAACCTATACAATGGTTTACTGGAACCCGAAGCTCAACCACCAGCACCAACTCAAGCTGAGAGTCAAGTTCTGAATCTTCAAAAACAAATGAATAAGCTGAACTCTGAGGCAATAAATGTTATTAAAAAGTTGTCCTCAAGAGTCGTCGAGTTGAAAAGTCAATTTCGTCCTCAATCACGAAAGCGCAATCAGGATGATCCAGACTCGGATAATCCTGAGGGGGAGAAAAGCGCTAAAAGACAAAGAACAACAACCACTACAATGTTCCAAACAAAAAAAAACAAACATCATCTCAATAACAACAACAACAAAAATCAAGCTCACAACAACAAACCGACAATCTGGAAGAAGTGAACGTTGATAATGTTGCAGTTGAAGTTGATACTCAAAATGAAGAAGCAGTTAGTGACAATGATGTCTGGGACGACTTGACTTATCGGGAAGGTGATATACCTCCAGAGCTCGGGGGATTTGATGTTTCTGATGAAGAAGACGATGACGTCTTTGATGAAGTGCTAAGGTATCCGATACAAACTGAAGAACAAATTGGAGATCCTACAACAGAAAAACTTGAAAACATGTTCTCAAATTTTCATGAAAGATTTGGAATCAATTTTCAGGAAGATGACCCAATGGATCAAAGAGTTAACAACATCTATGATTCGGTTATTTACAAGTTCAAAAGCGACAGAGACTTTAATACAAGACTTGTCGCTCAAGAGGTATCGAAAGCTCTTGGAGTGTCTACTTCTTCAAAAAATGAAAGCAATGTCACTATGAAGAGAAGAAGAGAACTTTCTCCATTGTGGAAACAGATTCCCAGAGTTCCAAGATCTGACACTGCACCCTCAGTTCCCTACTTCAATGACGATCTTATGTATATGCTTTTTGGTCCAAACGAATACCAACCATCAACAAAGGAAGTTACTACTTATGAGGAAATTCCAGAACCGTTTCTGGAAGAAGAAAGATTTCTGGACATATTCTCCAAAGAAGAAGTTGATCGTGAAGATTACAACTTTGATGCATTTATAGGATTAATTAATGTTAATGAAAGATCGAGAGGTTTCTATCGAATAAGGCAACTCAAAAGGAAGCCTCGTGAAGAAGTCTTCTCAAATTACATAATCCTCGGATACATTGAAGTTAATTCTGAATATCAGCATTCTCATGGTCATGTTGATTATCACGTGGTTCGCATTGACAATCAACATTAACACTTCACTGAATAAGACTATCTGAACCTTCATCCTCATGATCTTGAAGATATTCTTAAAAGAAGAAGAGACTGCTTCAACAAGAAAGCTATTGATCAAGACGTGATTGAATCAGTTCTGCTCTTCATGAAAGCTAATGTTGTGGTAGCTCACATTGAAGACCTCCAGATGAGGATTGAAAACTATCAAAGGAAAGTCAACTTGACTCCTCCAATGTTAGCTTGCATCGATATTCAAAAGATCAAGTGTTGGACTTGCTTCACTAGACCCGGCCTTGGACTTTGTGTTGTATATGTGACTGATAAAAAGCAGAAAAGATTGTTTAAGGTCATTGAAGTAGCTAAGTTCTCCTCTGGTACTCTATTATGGATACTAAGGAAACTTGAGCAAATTAAGAGGCGTGTTGATGAGGCGAAAAATGTACCGCTTTTAAGGGGTCATTTAAGCCCGAATTCATGATTATTTGATCAATTATTTCCCTAAATCATTCCTTTTGTCATTTTAGGTACTTTTGAGGAGAAATCTGGAAAAGGAAGCATTTTGGACGTTTTTGGAGCGTAAAAGTGAAGAAAACGGCAAAGTCTCAAAATCCTTGCTGGGAACAGTACCTGACTGCGTCAAGACTTAATACATGACGCGTCAAGCTTGCAAAGAGGTGGAAGTGGAGAACACGTGACGGCCAGACTTTCCTTTGCAATTGACCTGACGGCGTCACCAAGGCCGTCAGGGTCAAAATGAACGTGACGGCCCATAGCTCATTTTCTTCTTGACGGCGTCAAATGTGGATCTAGGCAATACGATTTCTATCTTGGCGGCGAGTTGACGGCGTCACAATCTACAACGTGACGCCGTCAGAGTGTATTATCTATATATATTTTTCCAATTTTTCATTGTAAAGTGTGGAACAAATTGGGGAATACTAAAACACAAACCCTAGGTCGAATTTCCTGCTTATTGAAGGGGTTTCAAACCCTTCTTTCTTCCATGTTTGAATAAAGATAAGTCTTCCAATAATCATTCAATATGTCTATGTATTGTTTGATTCTATCTTATGCTTGTCTTTCTTTTAACATGTTAGGCTAGGTTTTTATTGTGTTTGCTTAGATGTAGTGAAACCTAGATGTTGATTATTGGTTGATTGTTTGTTTATAATTGTTACGGATGATTGTATTCGATGTTAGGCTTAAGAAAACTGGCAGACTTCCATTGGTAACTTGCTTGAACGTCTTAAGAAACATGATCGGAGGTGTACTACGATTTTTGGTTGTATTTAATGCATAAGTGAATTCTAATGATCCCATGTTAGGAGCTTTTAGTCGGCTCGACATAGGAGTGAAGTAGGATCTTATAGAGTTAGGGAATATTGTACACGGCCCTACGACTAGTATTAAGGAATATAACCCGTCATCCATGCAATTGTAACAAGCTAATCAACCGGTAAAAGATATCTAGGGAGTAATGAAATCTAAGTAAACACAACTTTTCTCATTATTGTTTCCACCACATTAGTATATTAGTTTAATTTTCATTTCCTTTATTTTATTTTGATTGCATTTGTAGTAATTGGGTTAGTTGGCTAGCAACTAATTCCGCCCACTCCTTCAAAACCCGAGATTTTACTTGCTTTCATAAAATATAAAAAAAATACAAAAAGAATCATCCCTCACCTCTAGACCTAGTTTAGTAGGCTTTCTAATCCTAGCGACACTATTCCTGAGTTGAACGATCAATCCCCCGGTACTTGTCACTATACTATACTACAACGATCAGGTACACTGCCTGGTGGGGGTTGCAAGCTTGTCAAGATCCCTTGAGAGGTAAAACCTGTTGCGAGGGCGCAATCCCCCGTATCAAGTTTTTGGCGCCGCAGCCCGGGAAATAGTTATTGTCTAGGTTAGAATTGCTTTTTATTAGGTCCACTTGCTAGATTCCTTTCTAGTAAGATTTTTATTTTTATTTATAAGTCTTCTTTAGTCTATCTTTTCTTTGTGTCTTTGTTTGTATAAACCTTTCCATTGACTATTCCGTTAGCCATTATGGAGAACGCAAATCCACCATACTACCAACCACGTAATTCACCTACTCCAAATGACATCTTGATGTTCAAACAACATGAAGATGAACCTATCTATGATGCATGGTCTCGTTTTAAATATTTACTCCGAAAAGTCCCTCATCATAATTTCGATCTGTGGTCCTAAATTGAAATATTTTACCATCGTGTCGACCACTATACCAAAATGGACATTGACCATGCCGCAGATGGGGACCTTTGGGGATTAAGTGCTGATGAAGCATGGGAATCCATAGAGAATTGTGCCATACTTGCCAAAAAATGGACAACCTAACAAACGTTGTTACAGATCAATTGATCGCAAGTTTGAGGGAACAAGCAAGAAGTTTGTTAGGGGATAATAAGCCTATTGATGAGATACCTAGGTGGTTAGGCACTAACATGATACAAGATGAACACATAGGTGATCTTGATAAGATGGATGATAGAGTAGAAAATCCAAGCCCACTAAGTACCCCACAAGTCCTACCATCACTTGAGGAACACATACCGCCCGTGACTTACCCGGAAGAAGTAGAAGAGACTATAGGAACCCCAATAGAGGTAGAACCCTTGGACCAAGCACAACTAGAGAATATAGGTTTTAACACTTGTAGTGATGACATTTCTTTTAGTCCTAAGGAAGTTCCTAGTTTTGATGAACCGGAGCCTCAACCAAAACCATTACCTAACCTTCCATCGTTAGATGTGAATTTAGGAATTGAAAAAGGTCCCGATCCACCCATCAAACCATATAATCTGGGTAGTTTTACGTTGAAGGTAGTAGACCCCAAGCCTTGTAGAGAGGAAGCTGACATAGGAGTGAACCATTACCTTACATACTTACATCACCCATTCATGACTAATCACAAGAAACATTATGGGTTTAAACCAGGTTTATTAGGTCAAGATGGATTCCCAACTAGGAGTCTCTCAAAGTTGATAGAAGATGATCCCTTTTTAGGAGAAAACTTCAACTCACCCATTGACCAAAGTGAACTAGGTAAGGTTATGATGATAGGATCACATCCCTTTGAGCATATAATTCATCCACCACTCTTTCCTCACGAGGCATATTTCCACCTTAAGGGTGTGTATCGCTACTTCCACCCGCACTTAATCCTAAGTGTAGGGAAAACCTCCCCTATTTCCGTTAAATAAGGGTAGAGTCAGGCTCGTGACTCGAACAAAAACAAGCGCTTATTGGGAGGCAACCCAAGCTTTATTTGTTTGATTTTTATTCGTTTGATTTTATTTGTTTCCGTATGCATGTTTTATTTTTATTGTTGTTAAATCATGTTTCAAAGTAAATTGTGAAAATGCTTTATTTTGTATTTAACTTCGTCTTAATTACATATAAAGGTATTTTGCAAAAGCTAAGTGTAAGGGGAGACCCAAATTTGTTTATAAGAATGAAAATGAGCATGATTCACTACAATATTAAATGAGCATGTATATTAGTATTTGTTAGAGTCAAATGCTTGTATCGAGTCATAATGATGTTTTGCAGGATTTTCCAGGAAATAAGGCATACGTTTTTCCAGAAATTTTCCGGAAACTTAACATAAGATTTTTCCAGGAACATTCTGACGGCGTCAGGAGTTACAACCTGATGGCGTCAGGTACTAAAATTCTGAAAAATTTTGCGAGTTTTGTTTAAACCGGAGTCTTAAAGTTTTTGTTAATTCTTTAGTTTTATAAACTCCAGGGAATCTGCAAACGTTCATTCCACAAGCATTATATCATTTTAATTCCTAGAAACCAAGTTAAGATATATATGCCATCTTTTCTAGGATTTTTTAGTATATATAGATTGCCGCCGATTTTACGCGAGGTTTGCCTTGATTGTTTTCTCAGGTTTAACAGGTTATATATGACAAGAAGATGATTTATATTTCTGGAGGGAAGCTTTCAAAGTTCATTTTCTTGGAGGAAGATCTAACCTTGTTGACACACTATCCACACCGAACGAATCAGGGGAGTATTTGTTTTCATTCTTTTACTTGCTTTACTTTTACATCCTTTAATTGAACATTGGGGACAATGTTCAACCTAAGTGTAAGGTGAGGGTAAATGATGATACCTTATAGGATACATTTGCACTTGAGTTTGTTTGTTTGATAGTAGGTGTGTAATAAAACTAAGAGAAATACTTGTTAGGGCAATTTTAGCGCCAAATTTAAATTTTTTTACAACATTTAGGAGTGAAACTTTAGCCTTGACGAGCGTCTCATGGATAGGAGTTGTATGACTAGCACAAAACCGTACCACTTAAAAAAATTTCCACCCAAATATGTGAGGTTCGCCTTTAGATTTGATAGGAAAAGCATTCATTATTAGTGCTTATGAGTGTACCGGTAGCATTTAGATTCTAGAACTTGCGTTAGTGATGCATCCCGAGACCGCTAGTGAGACTACATTCGTGTAGTAGGATTTACTACATGATAAGAGGCATTAGGATCACCCTTGTGTTTAAACCCGTATCATAATTACTTGACCATTTAAGTCATATTACTTGACTAATAAAGTCAATTAATTTTTCCCACACCTTAGCGTTGTACTCATTTTTAGTACACGAAACCCCTAGTACACCCCTCCGAGCCTATCTTTTCGTTTCTAACTTTAAGCATCTTACTTAAAGGAAGAATTTGTTAACAATCCACCCAAATGTGCAACCAAATCGCCTTAGCCTTCCTTGTATGCACTCATCTTTAGTGCATTATTGTTATTTGTTTAAACCCTTAGTTAATTATCTAATTGGTTACATAGTTGCTAAGTCGAGTCATATCTTGTACATATTGTTTTGGGACGATTGGGACTCATGGGTAAAGTACTAGTGATATGGAGTAATGGGGAAGACGTCAATTATTACCCCCATATGTGCATTAATCTTAAAAAGTACTCCAAGTGTTTTGATTATCTTGATTCGAGTCATTAGAGTAGTTTATTGTAAAGTATGTAAAAATTCAAGTGTAAGGGGAATGTAAATCCCCTATGATGTATTATTTTGGATGGTAGGGCAAGAGTGTATGCAAAAAAAAAAAAAAAAAAAAAAAAAAAAAAAAAAAAAAAAACATACGGACTACCATCCCTTTTCATTCTATGTTTGTTTTAAGTTTTTGTTATTTTTGATTTATTAGCTTAAGTCGAGTCGAGTCTTGACTTAGCAACGCCTTATTATACATGTAATTACCCAAGATGATTAACTCGCCACCAGTAAATATTGCCTTTATCCAACAAAACGTGTTTATCAATCCCTACACTAACGTTATAACCTTTAAAAGACCTCCTTGATAGTTATCCTAGGTGCTTACGCCAAGTGGTGGAGGTTTGATCCTTTCCCAAGCCTATGGTAATCTATTTGCTATGACAGGTAGTGAGAGATGTTTTCCATTTTCATATTGTGATATATACTTTATTGCACCCGAGAGATGTGAGTATCTAAACACTATTTGTGAGGTGCTAGTGTATGACCTCCGTGCTTGTTTTTGGTTTCTAGTGGAACGATTATTTTTTGTAATTACTTTTATATTAGTGTTAAATGACCCCTAACTTGTATTTTGATTAGAATAAAAGCGCATTTGCTTGAGGACAAGCAAATCTCAAGTGTAAGGGTATTTGATGAGGCGAAAAGTGTACCGCTTTTAAGGGATCATTTAAGCCCGAATTCGTGATTATTTGATCAATTATTGCCCTAAATCGTTCCTTTTGTCATTTTAGGTACTTTTTAGGAGAAATCTGGAAAAGGAAGCATTTTGGACATTTTTCGAGCGTAAAAGTGAAGAAAACGGAAAAGTCTCAAAATCCTTGCTGGGAACAGTACCTGACGGCGTCAAGACTTAATACATGACGGCGTCAAGACTTAATACATGACGGCGTCAAGCTTGGCAAAAGAGGTGGAAGTGGAGAATACACGTGACGGCCCAGAACCTTTCCTTTGCAATTGACCTGACGGCGTCACCAAGGCCGTCAGGGTCAAAATGAACGTGACGGCCCAGAGCTCATTTTCTTCTTGACGGCGTCAAATGTGGATCTAGGCAATACGATTTCTATCTTGGCGGCGAGTTGACGGCGTCACAATCTACAACGTGACGCCGTCAGAGTGTATTATCTATATATATATTTTTCCAATTTTTCATTGTAAAGTGTGTAACAAATTGGGGAATACTAAAACACAAACCCTAGGTCGAATTTCCTGCTTATTGAAGGGGTTTCAAACCCTTCTTTCTTCCATGTTTGAATAAAGATAAGTCTTCCAATAATCATTCAATATGTCTATGTATTGTTTGATTCTATCTTATGCTTGTCTTTCTTTTAACATGTTAGGCTAGGTTTTTATTGTGTTTGCTTAGATGTAGTGAACCTAGATGTTGATTATTGGTTGATTGTTTGTTTATAATTGTTACGGATGATTGTATTCGATGTTAGGCTTAAGAAAACTGGCAGACTTCCATTGGTAACTTGCTTGAACGTCTTAAGAAACATGATCGAAGGTGTACTACGATTTTTGGTTGTATTTAATGCATAAGTGAATTCTAATGATCCCATGTTAGGAGCTTTTAGTCGGCTCGACATAGGAGTGAAGTAGGATCTTATAGAGTTTGGGAATATTGTACACGGACCCTACGACTAGTATTAAGGAATATAACCCGTCATCCATGCAATTGTAACAAGCTAATCAACCGGTAAAAGATATCTAGGGAGTAATGAAATCTAAGTAAACACAACTTTTCTCATTATTGTTTCCACCACATTAGTATATTAGTTTAATTTTCATTTCCTTTATTTTATTTTGATTGCATTTGTAGTAATTGGGTTAGTTGGCTAGCAACTAATTCCGCCCACTCCTTCAAAACCCGAGATTTTACTTGCTTTCATAAACTATAAAAAAAATACAAAAATAATCATCCCTCACCTCTAGACCTAGTTTAGTAGGCTTTCTAATCCTAGCGACACTATTCCTGAGTTGAACGATCAATCCCTCGGTACTTGTCACTATACCATACTACAACGATCAGGTACACTGCCTGGTGGGGGTTGCAAGCTTCTCAAGATCCCTTGAGAGGTAAAACCTGTTGCGAGGGCGCAATCCCCCGTATCACGTGTGGAAAAGCTTTAGATTGAGATGACTGCAAGCAATCATCGTATGTTGACCAGAGTTGTGAAAGTGATCAGGGAACGGCTTACACATCGTGCATCATGGAGAAGAATGGAAGAAAGAATCGGATGTCGAAGCTGGCCCAACCGAATACCCATAAATAGAAGACCTGAATGATCTACCCTTAGGGGGAGATTGTTGGAACACGAAAAGTGTAAATCATTATTCAGGGACTTCTATTTATATTTTGTTATAGTTTAGGGTATGTTGTGTAATGTTTTGGATGCGAAAGCAAGTTACCATCGCGGAACTTGTATATCCGCGATGGCATGCTTGGCTTGACGTTGGGTATAAATACCCCTACCTCATGGGTTATGAGGTGTGTGTTCTTCTTAATGAAATTGCGAAGGTTTCTTATGTTCTCTCTCTCCTCTCTATAAAGTGCTCACACCCACTTTACATTATTTAGATTAGTTCGTAGACGTGATATTATTGGAACTACAATAAACTATTTTTGAACTTTAAGCATTTCAACACACAAATCCGACACTATCACACTTAAAGATTTCCACACTTATCACTTCTCATCCAACCTTAAAGGCCAATAAAAATCTAAACATATCACATTAATTTAGGTTACAAGTCAGGAGCTATTCATTTACACCATTTGAGTACTATTTGATTTCTACACTACTAAGGTGAGTTCATAGTCCCGCCTTTTAAATTGTTTTCGAAACCCCGTGGGAAGATACATGTGATAAACCCGAACACAAGTATTTTTAGTATGCTATCCAGATTTAATATTGCCTAAGTTGATACCCTTGCTAAAAGTCCCTCATATCACGAACCATTAGTCACTTGTGTTTGCAAGTGAACGCGAATTTAGTGAATAGATCTATTGGAGACGGCAACCCATTTGAGTTACTGGATTAAGTGACAAGGATGCGCTATATTCGAATTCACTAGGAAGTTAGCAACCTCCTACACGAGGGCCCAGTCATCTGCATCACACTGTGGTGTAGGTGATTATATCGTTAGATATCACCCGACGTTAAGGTTTGCGATTCGTGAGGCTTAGTGCAATATGTGACGCCATTACACCATTATTTTTCAAATATTTAGCTTGTGTTTAAACTATTACAAATTAAACACTATGAATTCACTTAACCTTTGTGTTGACTTTTTAGCATGTTTTATCTCAGATAATTAAGAAGCATGATGGTATGGAGCTGGCAAGGGCACTTTAGGACCTCCCTTTTCTTTTAAATAATAATATCATTCTTTTCAAACTCATCACTACTTTTTGAAACATTATTACTTTTGGAAAATGTTTTGTAACTCTGAATATTGAGTTTTCGTTGAATGATATAAAATTTGAAAGCTTCTCTTTTTGGGTTGTTTTCTGTAAGTATGACTGTAATCTAAGAAGTAATTACCCTGATTAAGACTTTCGCTGCTTATCAAATTATCGGGGTGTTACATATTATTATTATTATTATTATTATTATTATTATTATTATTATTATTATTATTATTATTATTATTATTATTATTATTATTATTATTATTATTATTATTATTATTATTATTATTATTATATACAAGTTTCAATGAAAATGATAAATATTGTGGAAATAAACTTGGTTTGCAATCTGTTACACAAAATGATATTCTTAAATTGTCTTTATGTTGTCATTTAAGCATTTATGTAACTTAACCATGTACTTATTTTTTTTATTTAATGACATTGAAATCGTTTAACTAGTATGTTTCATAATGTTCTAAGTGTATTTTCAAAATGTATTCGCATATTGTAAAGATTATATTCATGTTATTTTCTAACAAGTGCAATATTAACATTTATGTTTGTGTGTTTAAACACTGGGGTGTTCACATTTATAACTTATAATTGTAAAACTCTTGATTAAATGTTTAAACAAGCATATTTATATTGAAACCAAAACTTCTAGGGTGGTTGCGTTTCTTATCTTTATACGTTCAAAGGTATCACATACGTGATTATATGGACCACCTATTAAATTATAACATTCCCAAACTGAATAAACATGAGTGAAAGTCTGAATTTCCAAAAAGAGAAAAGAGAGAAAAAAAGCACTGAATTAAAGGGCAAGAACCAGTACAAGACGATACGTATACAGGTTCAAACACTACCTAGAGGCATTTTAAATACTAGCACCCAACTTCAGTCACTCATCAGCAACCCGTTTACAAAATGGCCAAGATCAACTTCTTCATGTGCCTCTTTTTTCTAATATCCATCAATGGAGCTAAAGGAGATTTTTGCGAGACCAATTTTGGTAAAAATATATCTTTTACTAATACTCATGTAGTAGTATATAAGTATATTGTTTAATGGAGTTAAACATGATTTTCTTGACAGGGACTAATATGAAGTCGTACGTGCTTCACCCCAACCCAACTTCATGCTTAGTAAGTTCTTGTGCTCAAGTCTGCCTGGATCAAATGTCAAAACGAGCGGTGTTCGTAACCTGTCGAGAGGATGTGTGCATTTGCTATGTGACTCATACACTACCCGAAGATCATGCGTTTGTAGATTGGGTCATTTTTGCAGTGTTTGTGATAGTCATTCTTTTATTTTTGGGTATTATGAGTTTTCTTTCAAAAAACAAAGATGCACCCCAAAAATAAGAGCATGCCACTATATGCAGCGAGTACACAGTATTTATGCAGTTGATATATGTATATATAGCTGGTATGCTAGGTTTACGAATTTCTAGTTATATGATTGTGATTATTAAGTATGTACTTATTTCGTTCATAATAAATGCATCCGCTGTCAATTAGAAAGTGAATTCAGTTAGTTTTGCTTTATATTATAGTGTGTGAGCCTTATATGAGCATATTATATTATATCTCTCGTGTGTTTTAAGACTTTGAGTGTATGATGTTTGTCCATAATACCTCAATATGGTGCGATTACTTATTTTTGTTGAGTATGATGTTTGTTTTTCTATCACAAAACTCAACCGATAAATGTGCGAGGTTAATTTATGATGTCAAAATAGGAATTACTATGTAATAGTAATGGAGATTGTTCCAAAAAAAAAGAAATCGTAATGTAGACCGACTGTTGGTTAGGACCATTACGCTAATACATAGAGCTTATTTGAACTTCCATCTTCATTTTTGATTATCAATCAAAACAATTAAGAAATGAATATATTTGTTAGTGCTTATTTCAAGTGAATTATCTAAAAAGGAATATGTTGTATTTGATTAGACTTTTAATGAATTGACCATTATCTGGCATAATAGGGAAGGATGATATATAAAAGGACATACCTTTGTGTGTAAGCTGGTTAATGATATCTAAGGAAATATTGTTAGACGTATTTTTCTATGGGTTAATCCAAATTAGTGTCATGTATCTTAGACCCATCTATTATGTGTATATATACTCAATTGTTATTCAATAATAATACACGACAGTTTTACTAACCTATATGGTATCAGAGCCTAAACCTAAATCGATCTACAAACCCTATTTTTTTTGACGTTTTCTTTTTCTGTTTTTCATTCAGTGTCAATCGTTGGTTGTTAATAACCAGTCGACAAGCTTCAAGTTAGGACGATCTTGTTCGTTGTATGTGGTTATTTCGCCATAAGTATTTGGCTGATGGCACTCTTAGTCGGTACAAGGCATGTCTTGTTGCCAATGGTAGCACACAGATTGAGGGAGTTGATGTTGATGAGACTTTTAGTCCGGTTGTTAAGCCCGGCACCATTCAGACTGTTCTTAGTTTAGCTATTTCTCGACATTGGCATGTTCACCAGCTTGATGTCAAGAATGCTTTTTTACATGGTGATTTATCTAAGACAGTTTATATGCATCAGCCTCCTGATTTTCGGGATCCAGAGCATCCGGATTATGTTTGTTTATTGCAGAGGTCTCTTTATGGTCTTAAGCAGGCTCTTGTGGCATGGTTTTAGCGGTTTGCAACTTACATTACTACTGTTGGGTTTAGTTCTAGTCGTTGTGAGTCCTCTTTATTCATTTATAGACAGGGTGATGATACTGTATTTTTGTTACTATATGTGGATGATATTGTACTCACTGCTTCATGTGATGGTTTATTACAACAGATTATTGCTTCTTTACATAAGGAGTTCTCTATGACCGATTTGGGTGCTCTTAATTATTTTTTGGGTGTTTCAGTTACACGTGACTCTTTTGGGATGTTTTTGTCACAGTGTAAGTATGCTCTGGAGATTTTGGAGCGTGCACATATGGTTGGTTGTAACCCTTCTCGGACTCCTGTTGACACTGAGTCTAAATTGGGTGCTGATGGTGATCCGGTTTCTGATCCTAAGTTATATCGGAGTCTTGCTGGTTCTCTACAATATCTTACTTTTACAAGGCCTGATATCTCTTATGCAGTGCAGCAGGTTTGTCTTTTTATGCATGATCCTCGCTAACCTCATTTCTCAGCTCTTAAGAGGATTTTGAGGTATGTTCGGGGTACTTTGGACTACAGGTTACAAGTGTTTTCATCTTCTACTACTTCCTTAGTTGCTTACTCGGATGCGGATTGGGCGGGTTGCCCAACTACTTGGCGCTCTACTTATGGTTATTGTATTTTTATTGGCAATAACTTGCTATCGTGGTCCTCAAAGCGTCAACCAATGCTTTCTCATTCTATTGCTGAGGGCGAGTATCGCGGTGTTGCTAATGCGGTTGCTAAGACATGTTGGTTATGGAATTTACTACGTGAGCTGCATACTCTATTGTCTTCTGCTATACTTGTTTACTGTGATAATGTGAGTATTGTCTACTTATCTGCTAATCCGGTTCAACATCAACGTACCAAGCATATCGAGATTGATATTCATTTTGTACGCGATTTGGTTGCTGCTGGTCAAGTTAAAGTTCTTCATGTACCTTCAAGATATCAGTATGCAGATAATTTTACCAAAGGACTACCTATTGTTTTGTTTCAGGAATTTCGCGCCAGTTTGAGTGTCTGGTGTCCTCCCGCTTCAACTGCGGGGGAGTGTTAGGCGTATTTTTCTATGGGTTAAGCCCAATTATTTTCATGTATCTTAGGCCCATCTATTATGTGTATATATACTCAATTGTTATTCAATAATAATACACGACAATTTTACTAACCTACAAATATAAGGTCTCTCTAGTCCATCCATATATCTTATGCTTATGCCTCCAAGGTCGTTGTTATGTTGGTTAGTTACATGCATCAATCATAAGTTAAAGGGATTGCAACTGCTCAACGAGTAAGCTGGAAACATAGACCATCGACAAGAACACAAAGATTTAAGGGGTGCCCATTTGTTTAAATTCATTTATACTTAATATGCACAACTGATGTGAAAAGACTTAGGCTTGGGTAGTCTCACCTCTTATTCGAGAAGAACATTATATTTTATAATTTTTGTTGAAGTGGTGCTTTGGAGCCGACACTATTGCGAAAGCCGCTGGGTAAGAGGGTGGCTGTAGGGAAGAGGATGGCTTTGGTGTATTGTGGAGCCGTGGCTTGAGTCAGCACTGTTCACACGCCAAGCAAGCCGTTGGCTAAGAGGATTAAAAAAAAGCCCTTCCCATTGTTTTTGTTAGTGGTTTTTTCACTAACTGTTTGATAAATCAGAATAATTTACCGGTAAATGATTCTAATCACTGAATGATTTTAAAGCTCTGAATGACTTTGATTCTGAATGAAAATATAGTGTTTGACAAACTTTTAATATAGATAGACTTACAAAAATGACTATTTAAACCTTTTTTTTATTACCTAATTTGTTTCAAATATTAATTACTAAATTACATTAATTGGTAGATATCTTAGTTTTATAAAAGTTTATTATGATTTTTATAGTTTGTATAGTTCGATGTTTAATTTCGTTTAATGTTACATAGGTATGCTTAACTTTTAAAATTCAACATTAAAAAGGGTCCTCTTTAAAAAATTAACATATATAGCTTGTAATGAAACAAAAAATGGTAATGAAATAAAATGTGACTTGAGAAAATATAATGTTTTACTCTAATAGGTCATTTTAAAAAACATAAGTCATATTTATTGTGAAAAAAAAAAGGAAAAAAAAAGCACTTTACAATTTTACAAGGCATTTTTGTAACTTTCTTATCACTGAATCATGAAGGAAGGTATATGGTGCTGCTTCATTCAAAGCCATGTGGAATGATCCAGTAATAAACAATAACATGTCAAACACGTTGCATATGTGACCGAATCAATGATTTGATTGAATTGTTCCATTTAAAAAAAGAATCGGCGTTTCATTTCTTTGATTTTTTATACAAAAACTCAGGCACACACAAGGAGTGCATGTAAGAAAATTAGAGCTGAAATCTATTTTATGCAAAAAAATATAATTATTTATGGTTTCTTGATTTAGCAAGTTAAAGCTGGAGTTGTTTTAGGGGTTTTGGTTGGAATGATGAGTAGAACGTCTAATTATGCTTGCTATATCATTACAACTAGCTAAAAGAGTTAATCAAGGTGTTAAGGTTTTTGTTCAATGTTGGTGCATTTAAGTTTGCATCACAGTTATTAAGTTCAATTTTCTTAATTTCACGTTTAGGTTTGAATTTTTTTTAATAGCTTTGGTTGGGGTATTTTGAGTAGAATATTTAGTTATGCTTTTTGTTTAAAATTTGAATAGCATGTTGTGATTTTGCAGAACTTATGGCTAATATGGGTAGTACTTGGTCATAATTTTGCCCTGGCAAAAATTGGATGATGTAAAATGCAACTGTGTTTTGCAGCCAACCATAGTTTTAACTTGGCAAAAACCATCTGGCATAAAATGCAACCGTATTTTGCAACCGATTTGATAACTGAGCCAGGGTACTAGATGTGGGATTTCAAAAAGTGCCACAGTCCACAGGCATAACTCTATGTGTTTTATATCTAACATGGATAGTACTAATTGGTTATTATGATTCAGTTAATCTACGAGTCGTAATTATAAGAGCTTTGTATAAGTTGTGGCTATAAATGATGATTTCATAAGTGATATAACGTGTGTGTTATTTGACACCGATGATCTTTCAAGTTTGTTGTTTTGCAGCACAAAATGGATGGATGACTGATTGCTAGATTTACTCGGATTAGCAACCTCTACGATTGCAGCTGAGACATGAATTAATTTGGGCCAAGTTTGTCATGATGTTTTGTAAAGAATGATGTCGTTGAGGTGCTAAAGAGAAACTTAATAGGTTATCGGCCATGGCAAATACATCTTCTTTTTTCACATGTTAAAAAAAATAATGTCCAAGTTAAAGTTGAGATATAAGTAACAATAAATACTGAATAGACGGCGTTCTAACTTCCCATGAGACCGGCCTGTACTCATAAATGATTCTATTGTGGCTTTCATCATTGCAGCATCTGATTAATGGAGTTAAAATTTTATGATGAACACTTGATAGAAGATGAGCATGTACATGATATATATTTGGTAGTTCGCCACAGGTCTCGTCGCACACAGTTTCTAATTTCTTTAATTATTGCAGCAGCTTGACCTCGGCCTGAAATTTCTTGTCCCCTTTGAATAATGATTCAGAAAGCATCTTGTATACAATCAATATACCCATGGTAACAGTAACATCAAAGTTGTATGTGATATGAATATTAGTACTTCTTTAATTATAATTTCTAGCCATGTGCCTGTTAGTGGGCGGTTATGTACATTAATTAAAGATAAGTTTAGAAAACTATATAAACTAAAGAGCAGTGCTTGTCATACCAAACACTTTTTGTTTCTTAATCACCCATATTGGGGTGCAACAATAATACGTAACAAACCTTAAAGACATGAATGATTGCTTGTTTACCTTTGCTGCGAGCCCTGTTGAAACCAGCCTTTTAATATTGTTTTATTTTCTATTTCTTACATGAATATAAATGGATATTAGTTTTTAACCACCTAAGTAGACTAGTGATCCTACTTCCAGAGAGAAAATTAGGCACAATTCCTGTAAAATTTCTATTTGACAAATCCTTGAAATAGGAATGGATATAATTAAGAGACATAAGGTTAATCACGTATAGGAATTGAATGACTGTTGTTTGTATTATTCTTTTGTTTATAATAATAAGAGTATTCACTTTCAAGGTATGCTTCATTGTGAGATGAGCTAATCCAGGATCTAGTCGTTAACATGTATTTGGTTAACACTTATAAAATGCTTAAAATACTTCATTTGAAAGTTTATGATCAACAACAGAAGGCTAAATGCATTTTATCTTTGTATGAGCACATTTTTTTTATTTTATTATTTTTTTTATCCTTTTTAATCTTGAGGAATTTCATCTTCTTAGTGCATCGACATTCATCAAACTATACAATTTAAATCTTCTAAGAAAGTATTCTTTGAGAATCGGCGTTTCTTCGAACTATAAAATTTGAAACTTTTTGTTAGTTTTAGATCGACTAACAATCTGAATACTAGTGCAGATTACCTTAATATCGTTAGAAGAACACACACAATCTTGTAGTTTATGATCGACAGAAAAGTAAAACGAGCACACGTGATATAACCCTTAACCAAACGTTTGATTAAGTTGAAAAGAATGAATTACATAACTCGTTCCCCCTCACCTCCTTTTATAGAGACGAGGGGAAGAGTCTACTGACTCTAACAAAGACTCTTAGTCGGCTGTTACAAACGAAAAAGGAAAGAAATGAGTTTGGCTTGGGACACAAGCCAAACTAATCGACACTTAACCCCCAGACTTATCATAAGCTAATATAAAGACTAAAACCATAACAATTTCCACCTTAGGCTTTATATTAGCCTGCACCAACACTAAGCAACTCAAAACAGTGTTGAAAGTTGAGTCCAGGTACCACCTTCGTCAAGGCATCTGCAACATTGTGTTCAGTACCCACCTTCAGAACTTCGACCGTCTTTGCTTCCAAAACCTCTCTGATAAAGTGGTAACGCACATTGATGTGCTTAGTCCTATCATGAAAAGCATGATTCTGTGATAGGTGAATCGCACCCTGATTATCACAATTAATTGCCATAGTGTTAAGCTCTACTCCCAACTCTTCCAAGAGTCCCCTTAGCCAAATAGCTTCCTTTACAGCCTCCGTAAGGGCCATATACTCCGCCTCTGTAGTTGAAAGGGCCACCACGTGTTGTAGCGTTGCCTTCCAGCTTACAACACATCCCTGTACTAAAAATGCGTAACCTGTGATCGACCTACCTTTATCCGGATCCTTAGCGTAGTCTGAATCAACAAAACCTGTTACGTCCACAGGGTTGCCACGATCTGTCCCATACACCAAACCCACGTTTGCAGTACCCCGCAAATATTTCAAATCCACTTCACTGCTTCCCAATGATTTTTACCTGGATTCGCCAAATATCTGCTAACAACACTTACTGCATACGCTATGTCTGGCCTCGTGCAAACCATCAAGTACATTAAGCTCCCAACCGCATTTGAATACGGCACCTTACTCATCCTTTCAGCATCACAATCCCTAACCAGGCAATCCTTCAACGTGAATTGATTTCCCATTGTCTATTCTATAATTATTTAAAATCTAAGAAAAGTACCCGGATTGTGATACGCTCAGAATCTTGAGACTCCGATCCCAGATGATCTCCATACCAAGAATCTTCTTTGCTTCCCTGAGCTATTTCATGTCAAACTCCTTTTTAAGCAAAGACTTGATAGACCCAATCTCAGCCTTGCTTTTACAAGCAATCAACATATCGTCTACATATAACAGTAGATAGATATACTCACTTGGTGCATAACTCCTGTAATATACGCAGTTGTCATAACTGCTATGCTTGAACCCGTTGCTCAGCATGTACTCATCAAACCTCCTATACCATTGCCTAGGTGACTGCTTCAAACCATAAAGGGATTTCTTTAACAAACCTACCTTGTTACCTTGTTCATAACCCGGTGGCTGCCTCATGTAGATCACTTCTTCAAGATTCCCATGTAAAAATGCCGTCTTTACATCAAGCTGCTCTAGCTCATAATCTCTACATGCAGTCAATGCAAGTATAACCCGAATAGATGTGTGTCGAACTACCGATGAAAATACTTCATTATAGTCAATACCTGCCCTCTGTGTGAATCCACGAGCCACCAACCTTGCCTTGTACCTAGGCTTTTGAACACCTTCAATCCCTTCCTTCATCTTGAATAGCCATTTGCAGCTCACCAGCTTTTGCCCAGCTAGATGATCTACTAACTCATAGGTCTTATTCTTCTTCAGAGAATCCATCTTTTCATCCATAGCAGCTTTCCACTTAAAACTATCTTTACAAGCAACTGCCTCCTAGTATGTCAATGGTTCATGAGTATCTTCTTCCTCTACTGCAGCAAACGCGTAAGCAGCCATATTACTCTCATCTCGAAACCTCAAATGTTTTGTTCTTGTCCTTGGCTCTCTATCCCGAACCAAGTGATAATTTGTGAGATCCGGTGTCTGATCAGTTTCTTGATCCTCTGCATCTTCATCATCGCCATCTTCCTGATCATCTGTATGATCTTCCTCAAGCGAATGATTATTTAAACACGCGCTGCAATTCCACCTCAACCTGTAATTCCTCAACAGACTTATCAATACCTGCACCAGAATCCTTCAACGTGTCTTTGTACATGACACTTTCATTGAAGACTACGTTCCTGCTAGTGACTATTTTAGGTGATTCGTTATCAAGCCTATATAGCATGTACCCCTTCATACCTTCAGGATACCCCAAAAGAACGTATTTTACCGCTCTCGGCTCGAGCTTACCTTGTTTAACGTGTGAATATGCGACAGAACCGAAAATCCTCAACATCCCATAATCACTTGGATGTCCCGACCACATCTCCATAGGTGTCTTTTTCTCAATCATTGTCGATGGTGACCTATTTATAAGATATGCGGCCGTACATGTCGCTTTCTCCCAGAAGGTCTTGGGCAATCCAGACTGAATTAATAAACAACGTACCTTATCCATGAGAGTTCTATTCATCCGTTCTGCTAGTCCATTCTGCTGCGGCGTCCCAGAAACTGTCAAATGTCTAGCAATCCCACTCTCAGTACATAGCAGCTTAAACTCCCAGTTACAGAACTTAAGACCATTATCTGTCCTCAGCTTCTTAACCGTCCTCCCAGTCTGATTCTCTACTAACTGCTTCCACTCTTTGAACTTTCCAAATGCTTCGTGTTTGAACCTGAGAATATAAACCCATACCCTCCTGAAAAAATTATCAACAATAGATAAGAAATACCTCTTACCTCCCAATGATTCCACCTGAGATGGACCCCATAAATCTAAATGAACATAGTCTATCACTCCCTGAGTAGTGTGCCTTCCGACACCGAAACTGACTCGATGTAACTTTCCCATAACATAATTCTCACAAAATCGAGCTTACCT
The DNA here is from genome assembly GCA_021014915.2 of Artemisia tridentata subsp. tridentata. Lineage (NCBI taxonomy): Eukaryota > Viridiplantae > Streptophyta > Magnoliopsida > Asterales > Asteraceae > Artemisia > Artemisia tridentata. The sequence continues at coordinate 337,284,617 of CP139506.1, forward strand.
AGACTCTTCTTGCCAAACAGCTCCTGCTTTTCCAGCACCTGTAGTCCCGCCTCACTGATATGTCCCAGTCTTTTGTGCCAAACCTGTGCAAGACTGTCTTTTTCTTCAACACTAGCATTAAGCTCACCCGCCACTGCATGGCCATCCAAAGAGTATACGCAATTATCCCTTCGGGTTCCGGATAAAACAACCCTGGAACTATTAATCACCTTGATTTTGCCCTAGACTGATGTGAATTATTCAGATCAGTTCTTCCCCTCACGTATAACCCTTCACCATCATCCCTCTTCGTGTTAGATCTTTCTTTGATTTCATTTGAATTCAATGTGGCCATCACATCCTCCAAAGTCAAAGCTTCCCGCCATAAAGCAAGGTATCCACAAAGTGTTCGTATGATGCTGGTAAAGATGTGAGTAATAATAAAGCAAGATCTTCATCCTCGAATTTTACCTCAATATTTGCTAAATCAAGAACGATTTTGTTCAACTCATCTATATGCTCGGAAATCTTTCGTCCAGCAGTCATGTAGAATGTATACAACTTCTTCTTCAGGTACAACTTGTTGGCCAAGGACTTTGTCATGTACAAAGTCTCGAGCTTGGTCCAAACACCCGCTGCAGTCGTCTCCCCGGTAACCTCTCTCAGAACTTTGTTACCTAAACACAAAATCACGGCACTATGAGCTTTCTTGTTCAGCTCAGCTTTCGCTGTAGCTTCCATATCCGGGGGTAAAACCTCCAGAGCTGCTTCACATCCATATTGGATTAATAAAGCACGCATCTTGATTCTCCATAAACCGAAATCCAAGAAGAACCCTTCTCGATCGATCCTAGATAACCCGCGAACCTCGGCTCTTGATACCACTTGTTAGTTTTAGATCGACAAATAACCTGAATACTAGTGCGGATTACCTCGATATCATTAGAAGAACACACACAATCTTGTAGTTTATGATCGAAAGAAAAGTAAAACGAGCACATGTGATATAACCGTTAACCAAACGTTTGATTAAGTTGAAAAGATTGAAGTACATAACTCGTCCCCCCTCACCTCCTTTTATAGAGATGAGGGGAAGAGTAAACCGACTCTAACAAAGACTCTTAGTCGGCTGTTATAAAGGAACAAGGAAAGAAACGAGTTTGGCTTGGGACATAAGCCAAACTAATCGACACTTAACCCCCCTAGACTTATCATAAGCTAATATAAAGACTAAAACCATAACACTTTTAAGAAAGTAGTAAAAGCAGGTCACCAATGTTCCTGAAAAGGGAAGGGCTTTACCCGATTTGAATCTGTGTAGAGTTTGACTAAAATTCAGCTGATTAATCAGCCAAAATTTAGAAAACCATGGCTAAAATTCAACAGTGTGTTGTTTTGGTGGGCCTGGTCCTCACTTTATACCTCCCATTCCGTTCCTACCTGGTTGCTGTGAATCATTTTCTTGATTGAATCTTGGTGGTAGGGATGGATTTGGTAGCGGCTTGTTATTAGCGGTTTATCTACACATTGGTTAGCGGGTTGTCTGTTGGTAGCGGGTTGGCTTGTGGACCCCACTGTGGTAGCGGATTGGATTTTGGGAGATTAGCGAGTTGCTGTGTGGGCCCCACTTGACAGGCTTAGCGAGTTGCTCCTTGTCTACCCATTTGGTATTTCCAGTTAATGTGGTGTTGGTGGACCCCACATTGGTAGTTTTCTTTTGTTTATTAAAAAAGGACATTGTGGTTTATTATTGGGATTGTGGTTTATTATTGGGCTTGAGCCTGCTGGACGGATTTTGGGCCTCGTTGAAGTTTAATTGGTTTGTGTTTTGCCATTGCGTTGACGGGCCCTTAGAGTGTGCAAGTTGGGCCTTATACCTTGCGTTTTGTCCCGTGGTTTGACCTGTGTCTTGGCTCAAGTGCTTTTGTGATTTGACTTGCTTCTTGTGGTGTTTTGACACTATTATGGCAATCACGCGATTTCATTTTCCTTTTGCGGGTTTAAGCGGTTATCAGGATGGAAGTGGTAATGGACTCACCAAAACCTAGTTAATCGCTCACCTACGCGACCGACACTTCAATAAGGATGCTTTACCTACCACTAAACATTCCCTGGCCAATAATCTTGCCATCTTTGAAGCGGCTGAGGTCACTTTGAAGCGTATGGGGATTTAGTTGTGTGGGGTGTGTTTTAAGACACATACCCTTCGCTCTAAATGCCGGCGTGGATCTGATTGTCTGTCACCCCCTCACTGTGGTAATGGTGTTGTTAGGTTCGTGTTGTTTGATCTTGCGAAGCCACAAGTTCCTTCCTCTGTTCAGCCTGCTCTTAATGAGGGTTCGACTTCGGAGAAGCAGTTTGGTTTTGATTTACACTTGCTTGACACCTTGCTTTCCAAAGGGTTGCATACTGTCAAATCCATCCCTCCAAAGTGTCGCTTGGGATTCGCTCACGTTCTGAAAGGTGCCCTTGATAAGGTGATCTGCACACCTGAGGACATTTCTTGTTAGGTTAGCCTGTTAGTCTTGCCCCTTTGTCTCCTGAAAACCTTTTGCCCAAGGAGTAACATGGAGTGCAGGTCGGCTATTAAACGCCAACGCCAGGAAGAATATATCGCTAATGCCATTAGCTCTTGGGGCACGCCTGGTGGTGGTTTACAGCTTGTTAAAGAGGTTTTAGCCGAGCCCTCCCTTGCATGGTCTAATATTGATGATGACAACTTGGACGTGGGGGAGCGTAATGTCAAGCAATGTAAGAGAAAGGTTTGCAATGGCCATTATACTGTAGCTGTCAAAATTCTCTCTTCTTCAGGTGTTGCTCCTTATAATGATACCACTCTTGAGGACCTCAAGGCTAAGCATCCCTTCAAGTCTGCTCCTTCTTTGCCGGATATACAGATTGATCATCATAACCTCATTGCACCTCATGTTGTGGTTCTGGATATGATCAAGAGTTTCCCCCGAGGTACCAATTGTGGTCGAGATGGATTGCGCGCCCAACACCTTTTGGATTGCCTTAGTGGTGCGGCTGTGGCCATTTCCGACGAGTTGATCGATTCTATCACCTAGGTGGTTAATCTTTTTCTTGGTGGTAAATGTCCTAGGGCGTTGGGTGAGTTTATTGCTAGTGCCCCCTCACACCGCTTATCAAGCCCGGAGGGGGTATCCGTCCCATTGATGTGGGGACTGTTTGGAGGCGTTTAGTCTCCAAGGTTGAGGCTTCTATGATTGGCCACTCCTTAGATAACTATTTGCATGATCTTCAATTTGGCGTTGGGGTACCTGGAGGAGGGGAGGCTATTCTTCATGCAGTGAATAGGTTTATTGAAGATCGTGGCGGTAAGGAAGGCCTTTTGATGCTACTGGTGGATTTCAAAAACGCTTTCAATTTGATTGACCGTGAGGTCATGTTACAAGAAGTTCGCCTGCGTTGTCCTGCCATTTCTCGTTGGGTTGAATTTTGCTACTCCAGCCCAGCTAGATTATACTACGGTGAACACACTTTATGGTCACACCAAGGAGTGCAACAAGGTGATCCGCTTGGACCTCTCCTCTTTGCCCTAGTGCTACACCCATTGGTTTGCAAGATCAGAGATTCCTTTAGTCTTTCCCTTCAAGCGTGGTATTTGGACGATGGCACGATCATTGGCGATACTCTAATAGTTGGAAAGGTTTTGGAGCTTATTATGATGGATGGACCTCATTATGGGTTGCACCTCAATGTCGATAAAACCGAGGTTTTTTGGCCAAGGGAGGACCCTAGAAGCAGGCTTGCAGGTGTTTTTCCGCCTAATATTGCCCGGACTTTACATGGTGTTAAATTGTTGGGCGGACCTTCTAGTGTAGATCGTGTGTTTAGCAGTGAGCTTGTTATGAAGAGGGTCGCTAAAACCATTGAGCTTATGGATGCTGTTACTAAGCTTAATGACCCTCAATGTGAGTTGCTACTCCTTCGGGCATGTGCTGGAATCTCCAAGTTATATTTTTCTATGCGCACGTGTCCCCCTCAGGTCTTCGAGATGGCTCAGATTTCCTTTGATGCGGCACTTCGCTCTTCTCTAGAGCGCATTGTCACTGCGTCTGGACCTGGTTTTGGCGAGTGGCAATGGAGACTGGCCACGCTACCTTTCGAATTTGGGGGACTTGGTGTATATGCTGCAGGTGATGTCTTGAACTATGCTTTCCTTGCATCTAGACTCCAATCCACTAGCTTACAGACTAGGCCCCTCCGACATTCTGGCATCGTAACTTCTGGTTTTTCCTTTGATGAGGCCTTGCATGCTTTTAATGCGAAAATGGAAACTGACCTTTTAGGCAGCTCATGTGAGATCGCTGCCCCCAAACTCATGAAGAAACTGGCAGTCATATATTTCACACATGTTGCCAAAATGGCCGAATCAACCTTTTGCTTATCTACTAGACAAATGGCTTTATGAAGATCGCAAAATGAGGACCACACTTCAGACTGGCTTAGGGTGGTCCCGATTTCTGGGCTGGGACAAACCATGAATGCCAGAACTTACCGATGTGTGCTATGCTATCGGCTGGCTATTCCCTTATTTTCTACTCAAATGCCATGTTCAGCTTGTTCCAGGGTGTTTGTAGGGGACACTTATGGGGATCACGCGGTCTCATGTGCTGGTATTATCGGGATTAAACATCGGCATAATATAGTGCGTGATACCCTTATTAACATATGTTCCCGGTCAGGGATCTCGGCTAATAAAGAGGTTGAAATTAGGCTATGTGGGGGAAGGGACCAAACCTTACGCCCAGCTGATGTGTTACTCTATACTTAGGATGATGGGCGGGACACATGTGTTGATTTGACAGGGGCGTCTCCTGATGAGGCGAAAAGTGTACCGCTTTTAAGGGGTCATTTAAGCCCGAAATCGTATTTATTTGATCAAATATTGCCCTAAATCGTTCCTTTTGTCATTTTAGGTACTTTTGAGGAGAAATCTGGAAAAGGAGGCATTTTGGACGTTTTTGGAGCATAAAAGTGAAGAAAACGGCAAAGTCTCAAAATTGTGCTGAAAGTCACCTTTGACGGCGTCAACATTAACTCCAGACGGCGTCATGCCTTGGCAAGAAAAGTTGGATGTGAAATTTACTCATGACGGGCCAGTGAGTTTGCATGAGAATTCTGACGGCGTCACGCTTTAACTAAATCAAGGGCGTCACGGCTTAAATCATAAGGGGACGGCGTCACGTTATAGGTCCGACGGCGTCAAGCCTTGATAAGCCAGAATGGATTTTTGAAGAGCTAAAGAGGGACGGCGTCAAGATGGTCATCCGGGAACCCTAAAAGCGGCGAGGTGACGGCGTCACAATGCATAAGGTGACGCCGTCAGATGTCAAAGTCTATATATAGTTTTCTAATTTTTTGTCATTAGGAGAGAGCTTAGTGTGTGGAATTTTGGGATAAAACCCTAAGACGATTTTAGCTACTTTTTCAGGGCTTCTTGCCTTGAGATCTTCCATGTTTCATTGAAAGATAAGTTATCAATTAATCATTCAATATGTCTATGTGTTGTTTGATTCTATCCTATGCTTGTCTTTTGTTTAACATGTTAGGCTAATTTTATCTTGTGTTTGCTTAGATCTAATGAAACCTAGCTATTGATTATTGGTTGTTAGTGTGTTGTTAGTTGTATTGGATGATTGTTTATCTATGTTAGGCTTAAGAAAACTGGCTAACTTCCTATTCGGTAACTTGCTTGAACGTCTTAAGAAACATGAACCAAACGCGTACTAAAGGTTTTTATGGTTGTATTTAATGCACAAGCGAATTCTAGTGATCCCATGTTAGGAGCTTCCTAGCCGGCTCGACATAGGAGTGAAGTAGGAGCTTGTAGAGTTTGGGGAAGTAAGTACGCCACCCCACGAATGGTATTAAGGAATACACCCGTCATCCACGCGACTAATACACACTAATTAACCGGTAAAAGATAGTTAGGGAGTAAGGAAATCTAAGTAAACACATTTCTCTACACACAAGTTTCTCACCACTTTTCATTTTTGTTATTTTATTTTATTTGCATTTGTAGTAATTTGGGTTAGTTGACTAGCAACTAATTCCGCCCACTCCTTCAAAACCCGAGATTTTACTTGCTTTCATAAAAATATAAAAACATAAAAAAAGAATCTTCCTCAACCCTTAGACCTATTAGAGTAGCTTTTCATACCTAACGAACACTATTCCCTGTGGAGAACGATCAATCCCCCGTACTTACCACTACACTATACTACATCGGTCAGGTACACTGCCTGGTGGGGTTGTAAGCCTCTTGAGATCCCTCGAGAGGTAAAACCTGTTGTAAGGTTGCAAAACCCACGCATCAAGTTTTTGGCGCCGCTGCCGGGGAATAGTTATTGTTTAGGTTGAATTTTTATTTCTATTAGGTCTACTCACTAGATTCCTTTCTAGTGAGATTTTTATTTTATTTTTCTAGGTTTTCTTTAGTCTATCTTATTTCTTTGTGTGTTTGTTCGTAATTTCCATTGACTCTTCCGTTCACCATTATGGAGAACGCGAATCCACCATACTACCAACCACGTAATTCACCCACTCCATATGACATCTTGATGTTTAAACAACATAAAGATGAACCTCTCTATGATGCATGGACTCGTTTTAAATATTTACTCCAAAAAGTCCCTCATCATAACTTCGATTTTTGGTCCCTAACTCAATTCTTTTACAATCATGTCGACCGACAAGCCCAAAGGTACATTTACCATATTGCCGGCAGGGATATTAGGGAATTAAGTGCTGAGAAAGCATGGGAAGCTATTGAAGAGTGTGCCCAATATTATTATATAGTAGACAACCCAACAAACGTTAGTACAAGTCAATTGACCACAAAATTCGAGGATCATGAAACAAGTTTGTTTGGGGATGAATATGTTAGTGTTGAGATACCTAAGTGGTTGTCATGTAATGTCATAGTACAAAACAAACACATAGGTGACCTTGATGTGATGGAGGATTTAGCCGAACATGATCACATTGATCAAAAAGACCTAGGTTTTATGATCGATGATGATGAATCTCAAGAAACACATGATGAATCTTTTGGGCAATTTGAATATAGCAGTCATAATATTGAGGATGATCCTTATGATTCGGATATAGAAGTTAAGATGCCTAGAGAAGCACTTGAGATACTTGGGAAAATGTTAGGGTTGGATTATAATGAAACACATGTTGAGGATATAGGTGATCTTGATAAGATGGATGATAAAGTAGAAAATCCAAGCCCGCCAAATACCCCACAAGTCCTACCATCAATTGAGGCATACACACCGCCCGTGACTTATTCAGAAGAAGTAGAAGAGACTTTAGGAACCCCAATTGAGGTAGAACCCTTGGACCAAGCACCACTAGAGCATATAGGTTTGAATACTCATAATGATAACCTTACTCTTAGTTCTAGGGAAGTTCCTAGTTTTGATGAACCGGAGCCTAAACCAAAACCGTTACCTAATCTTCCATCCTTAGATGTGAACTTAGGAATTGAATTAGGTCCCGATCCACCCATCAAACCATGTAGTCCGGGTAATGTTAAGATTAAGGTAGTAGACTCTAGGCCTTGTAGAGAGGAAGCTAACATAGGAGTGAACCATGACCTTACATACTTACATCACCCATTTATGATTGATCACAAGAAACATTATGGGTTTAAACCGGGTTTATTAGGTCAAAGTGGATTCTTAACTTGGAGTCTCTCGAAGTTGATAGAAGATGATCCCTTTCTAGGAGAAAATCTTAATCCGCCCACTAACCCAATTGAATTAGGTAAGGTTATGATGATAGGATCCCGCACCTTTGAGCATATAATTCACCCGTCACTCTTTCCTCACGTGGTATATTTCCACCCTAAGGGTGTGTATCGCTACTTTCACCCACACTTAATCCTAAGTGTAGGGAAAACCTCCCCTATTTCCGTTAAATAAGGGTAGAGTCAGGCTCGTGACTCGAACAAAAACAAGCGCTCTTGGGAGGCAGCCCATGCTTTATTTGCTTTGTGTGTTTATTTATTTGTTTGTTTGATTCTATTTGCTTCCGTATGTATGTTTAATTTTTATTATTATTGATTCATGTTCAAAACTAAAATTGTGAAAATGCTTTATGTTGTTTTTAACTTCGTCTTAACTACATATAAAGGTATTTTGCAAAAGATAAGTGTAAGGGAAATCTAAATCGGTTTATTAGAACACAAATTAACATGAATCGTAATAATATTAAATTAGCATACATATTCGTATTTGTTTGAGTCAAATGCTTGTATCGAGTCATAATGATGTTTTGCAGAATTTCCAGGAAGTAAGGTAAAGGTTTTTCCAGAAATTTTCCGGAAACTTAAAATGAAAATTTTTGTCAGGTCATTTCTGACGGCGTCAGGGGTTATAACCTGACGGCGTCAGATTTAATTTACAGAAATTTTTGAAATTTTTGTTTTTAAAAAGTTTTTATTAAAATCTCCAACTTATAATCTCCAGGAATCTGCAAAATTATCATTCCACAAGCATTATATCCTTATATATAGATTTTATCCCGCCGATGTTATGCAGGTTTTCGTGTTTGTTTTCTCAGGTTTAACAGGTTATTTTGGACAAGGAGATGTTTTTTGGAATCAAGCTTATGGCGATGCATTAGTCATGGAGCTTCAACATTCTCTTTGGAGGACGATTTAACCGTGTAATTTCATTATCCAACGAGCGAATCAGGGGAGTATTTGACTTCATTCTTTTACTTTATGCTTTTACATCTTGTTATTTGAACATTGGGGACAATGTTCATCTTAAGTGTAAGGGGAGGGTAAAAGTACGATTTTAAGAGAATACTATTGCGCTTGATTTTTGTTTGTTTGATAGTAGATGTGTAATAAAACTGAGAGAAATACTTGTTAAGGTAATTTTAGTGCCAAATTTAAAATTTTTTACAACATATAGGAGTGAAACTTTGATCTTAATGAGCGTCTCACGGATAGGAGTTATATGACTAGCACAAAAACCGTACCACTAAAAAATTTTCCACCCCCAAATATGTGAGGTTCGCCCCTAGAATTGGTAGGAAAAGCATTTATGCTATGATGTGTGTACCGGTAGCACTTAGATTCTAGAACTTGCGTTAGGACCATTCCAAGGCCACAAGTGAGACTACATTCGTGTAGTTAGATTTACTACATGATAAGAGGCATTAGGATTAACCCATTGTTTTACACCTGTGTTTTTGTTATAATTACTTTGGCTACATTGGTCAAGTAATTCTCCCACACCCTTTGCGTTGTACTCATTTTTAGTACACGATACCCCTAGTACACCCCTCAGAGCCTATCTTTTCGTTTCGACCTTTAAGCATTTTACTTAAAGGAAGAATTTGTTACACCCCACTAAAATGTACACCCAAATCGCCTTAGCCTACCTTGTATGCACTCATTTTTAGTGCATTATTGTTACAACATTTGTTTAAACCCAAGTTAATTATCTAGTTGATTACATGGTTGCTAAGTCGAGTCATATCCTTGTACATATTGTTTTGGGACGATTGGGACTCATGGGTAAAGTACTAGTGTAATGGAGTAATGGGAAGAACATCATTTATTACCCCCATATGTGCTAAATGTTTTAAAAGTACTCCAAGTTTTTCAATTATCTTAATTCGAGTCATTAGATTAGTATTTGTAAAGTTATGTAAAAGTTCAAGTGTAAGGGGATGCAACGCCCCTATGATGTATTATTTTGGATGGTAGGGTAAAAGTGTATGCACAAAAAAAAAAAAAAAAAAAAAAAAAAAAAAAAAAAAAAAAAAAATCAAAAAAATCAAGAAAAATACAAAAAAAATGAGAAAAAGAAAAATAGAAAAAAACATACGGACTACCATCCCGTTTTATTTTATGTTTATTTTATGTTTATGTTATTTTGTTTCTAGCTTAAGATCGAGTCTAGTCTTGGCTTAGCAACATTGTATAGTACATGTAATTGAGCAAGATCTTTAACTCGCCACCAGTAAAATATCCCTTATCCAACAAAACCGTGTTTTCCTTTTCCCTACACCTAACGTTATAACCCATTTAAAAGCCCTCTTTGATAGTTTATCTTAGGTGCTTACGCCTAGTGGAGGAGGTTTTCGATCCTTTCCCAAGCCTATGGTAATCTAGTTGCTATGACAGGTAGTGAGAGATATTATCCGTTTTCATTTATGAGATTTATTTTGATGACACTTGAGAGATGTGAGTATCTAAACACTACTTGTGAGGTGCTAGTATATAATCTCCGTGCTTATTATGATTGAAGTGGAACGATTATTTGTTGTAATTACTTTTATGTTTGCATTAAATGACCCCTAACTTGTATTTTGATTAGAATAAAAGCGCATTTGCTTGAGGACAAGCAAATCTCAAGTGTAAGGGTATTTGATGAGGCGAAAAGTGTACCGCTTTTAAGGGGTCATTTAAGCCCGAAATCGTATTTATTTGATCAAATATTGCCCTAAATCGTTCCTTTTGTCATTTTAGGTACTTTTGAGGAGAAATCTGGAAAAGGAGGCATTTTGGACGTTTTTGGAGCATAAAAGTGAAGAAAACGGCAAAGTCTCAAAATTGTGCTGAAAGTCACCTTTGACGGCGTCAACATTAACTCCAGACGGCGTCATGCCTTGGCAAGAAAAGTTGGATGTGAAATTTACTCATGACGGGCCAGTGAGTTTGCATGAGAATTCTGACGGCGTCACGCTTTAACTAAATCAAGGGCGTCACGGCTTAAATCATAAGGGGACGGCGTCACGTTATAGGTCCGACGGCGTCAAGCCTTGATAAGCCAGAATGGATTTTTGAAGAGCTAAAGAGGGACGGCGTCAAGATGGTCATCCGGGAACCCTAAAAGCGGCGAGGTGACGGCGTCACAATGCATAAGGTGACGCCGTCAGATGTCAAAGTCTATATATAGTTTTCTAATTTTTTGTCATTAGGAGAGAGCTTAGTGTGTGGAATTTTGGGATAAAACCCTAAGACGATTTTAGCTACTTTTTCAGGGCTTCTTGCCTTGAGATCTTCCATGTTTCATTGAAAGATAAGTTATCAATTAATCATTCAATATGTCTATGTGTTGTTTGATTCTATCCTATGCTTGTCTTTTGTTTAACATGTTAGGCTAATTTTATCTTGTGTTTGCTTAGATCTAATGAAACCTAGCTATTGATTATTGGTTGTTAGTGTGTTGTTAGTTGTATTGGATGATTGTTTATCTATGTTAGGCTTAAGAAAACTGGCTAACTTCCTATTCGGTAACTTGCTTGAACGTCTTAAGAAACATGAACCAAACGCGTACTAAAGGTTTTTATGGTTGTATTTAATGCACAAGCGAATTCTAGTGATCCCATGTTAGGAGCTTCCTAGCCGGCTCGACATAGGAGTGAAGTAGGAGCTTGTAGAGTTTGGGGAAGTAAGTACGCCACCCCACGAATGGTATTAAGGAATACACCCGTCATCCACGCGACTAATACACACTAATTAACCGGTAAAAGATAGTTAGGGAGTAAGGAAATCTAAGTAAACACATTTCTCTACACACAAGTTTCTCACCACTTTTCATTTTTGTTATTTTATTTTATTTGCATTTGTAGTAATTTGGGTTAGTTGACTAGCAACTAATTCCGCCCACTCCTTCAAAACCCGAGATTTTACTTGCTTTCATAAAAATATAAAAACATAAAAAAAGAATCTTCCTCAACCCTTAGACCTATTAGAGTAGCTTTTCATACCTAACGAACACTATTCCCTGTGGAGAACGATCAATCCCCCGTACTTACCACTACACTATACTACATCGGTCAGGTACACTGCCTGGTGGGGTTGTAAGCCTCTTGAGATCCCTCGAGAGGTAAAACCTGTTGTAAGGTTGCAAAACCCACGCATCATCTCCCTTGACACAAACCAACGTGGCTGATTTTGCGCCTGGTCGTGCGGTGGTTGAAGCTGCACAACGCAAACGCGCCAGGTATGAGGCTAAATGCGCAGACATTGGATACGGGTTTAAACCCTTCTCATTCTCTTCCTTGGGAGAACTTGAGAAGGATGCGGTGACCTTACTAAAACGTATCCGTAGATTCTCGTTGACTCATGACATTGGAGCACGTGCCGCTGATCATATTTTTAGTAGGATTAGCTTTGCCATAGCTAGAGGTGTGGGGGCCCAGCTCGTTTCTCGGCTCCCCACTAATTTCTTGTAAATCCTATGATTTTCTAATGAAATAATAATAATAATAATAATAATAATAATATAATAATAATAATAATAATAATAATAATAATAATAATATAATAATAATAATAATAATAATAATAATAATAATATCCACAAAATGAGTTGTCATGGTTTGATTGGTGTATTTTGCTATAGTTTCCCTCTTTTTTATTTGATTAAGCCAATCAAATCATGACAACTCACTTTATGGATGTTTTTTAGTGGATGAAGCAAAGCTCGATGAAAAAAGGGAATTTAAAAGCTTTTTAAATTTACACTAGACGAATACCCGCGTAAACCGACGGTTTATAGCGGCAAATAATTATACTTACGAACTTGCGTTGGGTTGTGACCCTTTATGCAACACTTACCAGTTCAATTTGTGGTTTTTGCGAGAAAAAAAGTCTATGTGTTATAAACGAAAAATGATAAGATTTTGAGGATTAAATAATGTTTAAAAATTAATTTAGTGATGGATATGTTACCATTTTTTATCACGAGTAATGTAAAATTCATTTTCATCAACTTAAGTATGAATTAGCACAAGAGTAAGAAGAAATTTATTGTTTTTATATAGTAGAGATTAGAATAATTTTTTGGAAACTATTAAATATATTTAAAAAAAAAAAAAAAAAAAAAAAATAAAAAAAAAAAGAATTGTGTGTTTTATAAATCGATAAAATAACTTCCATTTGGCATTAAAAACTGGTTTATAGAATTTGGGCCTCATATGTTGATTTCCTAAGACATGGTTTATAGCATTTAGGCCTCGTATGTTGATCCCTAAGACACGGTTTATAGCATTAATGCATCCGATATGACAAAAAAAAGTTGTGCTTAGAAAAGTTTCCATTTTCATCACAAAGTTGCCATTTAAGATTAAAGTTTAAGAAATATTAAAGATTATTAATAGAAGAAAAACCACTTTACTTATTTTAAAGCCTTTTAAGTTTTCAAGATTAAGCATAAACACTTTATAAGTAGTACAAAAACATAAACACTTTATAAGTAGTAAAGAAAAGATAAGCTTATACTCCCACTCATAAGTTAAATAAAAACTGATAAGCTTATACTCTCACTCATAAGTTAAATAAACACTCCTTTAAGATTGAGTTCGTAACTTTTAACTTGAGAGAATAAATAAATAAATAAAACCGGGGAGAAAATTAGAAAAAGTAAACGTGTTTTCGAGTTTCACATGGAGAGAAGAAATAAAATTATAAGGGAACATGTCATGAGAGTGAAATATGCAAAAGATTGATGACCAATATGTTAGAGTTTTGGAAAAATATTAAATCGTGTATGACTAGAATCGAACCCGGGACTGAGGGATTGCACACTTTACGTATGAATGATCAAAGGAATAATTAATATATATATTATTATATATTTTAATTATTTGGACACGAAATATAACTAACGGACGTTAAAGTAATTAACAGAATTGACTAATGACTGTTAGTAAATAAAGGAGGGGGTTGAGTGTCGAGTTTTAGAACTTGAGGAGGTATTAGACTCAAACTTGGAGAACAAGTTTAGAGCCTATATATACAAACTCAAGCCCTTATTAGCTCGTACAGAAAAAACGATTTTAATAAACCCTCAAAAGGAACGAAATAACGAATGATATATATAATATAACAAAAAGGTCAAATCGACTTTAATGATATATGTATATGATATCGTACAATACGTATGTGTTGTACAGGATGATCTTTGACTTATGAAAGTGCAAGATATGCATAGTACATCACACATGGTAATACATATGTTATAAACATGTGCTCATACAGTATATTTATATTATTACTTCCTTTACTTCTTGAATAATAGATTCAAGGTTTATTAAACAAAATAGTTTTGGTTTAATAATTGTGTTCATTCGCTAGCATCAACCTTTGAACGAGTAATAGTACGTGTGTTCGAGAGCTCGGATATAACATACTTTTGTTATTCATCTTGGATTGTGGAACAAAAAGGTAAGGGGTTCCACGTTAATCTTTTTATTGGTCAAGAGAAGTGAAGATAAGAGTAGATCCTTATTCTTGCTAGGATCAAAGGTATGTAACTATTTATTATTCAGTTATACTATTTATGTGTTAAATATGATCCTTGCTTCCGCTATTACGTGCTTTGATGTTTATTTATTTATTTGAATGTCAAGATATTTAAATTCCAACACAATATATGCCTTGAAGCCAAGGTTATAAATAGCGTGAGGCGTGACGTGATGGCATGATCAAGCCTCATGTTTTAGCGGCCAAAATGAAGCTTTTGCGTTTTTAAGGCTTGGCATAAGGCGACACAATATATGAAAATATTTATATCTTTATATCATATTTCATGTTGTTGTACATAATGAATAAGATTTAAAAAACTATTCTTACATGCAATATTCTTCATTTTTTTTTTAATTTTTTTATCGGAGTTGAATAAAAAAAAATCGCCACGCCTTAGCGGGCCTTATCGCGCATTTTTCTGCCTCATCTCACGCCACGCCTAGAGTTGACGCCTTGGTCTATTTCGTAACGTGGAGGTCACGCCTCACGCTTAGCGCGCATTGCCGCCGCTATGGCGCGTCTATTAGAACCATGCTTGAAGCTAACATAATTCAACATGTCATTGAAGTAGAGGCATGTCGTGCCAACTTTCGAGACAATCTCAACCACACATTTATAAGCTATGGCAAGATTTAAAACCATTGTGATCTCCTTATGTGCTCTTTGTGGCTATTGGAGAAAGCATCTCTAATCCTTTCTTCTAAATACCATCTTCGTCATTGTAATATGTGATATCATAAAAAAAATATGACAAACAGATCAATGAATATCATCTATCTTGTCAAACTGTTATACTCTTATACTAATGTTCATCTTACCGAGGGTTTCGAAGTGAGAGTTCTAGTTTTAAGTGAGTTTCATATTCGTGTTACAGTGGCGGAGCCAAGAAACAAGAGCATGGGGGCAAAAAAGTTATACTTTTACATAGTCGTTTACACTAAAAGAAAAGCAAAATAAAATAAAGTAATAACAGCTTATATCACGTAAAAACCACAACGAAAAACCTTCTTTGTAATGCGTAAAAGCTACAATAATAGAACTTACACTTAGTAAAATAACAACTAGTCATGTGCTGAAGTGGGAGCAAAAAAACAACTTATGTCATGCAAAACAACAACAACAACAACAACAAAAAATTGCTAATATCATGCCTAAAATGCACACTAAAAAAGCGTTTATCTTTAAGAAGAAACTTCAACACGATTGCACTGATGTTGTGCTAGGATAACTTGACACACGATTAAGGTGGTTAAACCTTGTAACTTTGTGTGTATGATATGTTGTGTTGAAATGATCAAGTGCGCGGAATTCACTCAACCAAACTTTAGAAGGTTGTGTTATGGAAATGGAATTGTTATGTTTGTTAGTTAGCAATGAACACATAAAGATTATCACCAAATGATTCAATATTATTAAAGATAATAATACGAGTGATCTTGAAATATCACTAGGGTTACAACCTTGAATCTTAAGTTTTTCTAACTTGTAATATTCTTGTGTTTGTTTTAACAGTTATATGTTCTAACTTCTAACACTTGACGTACTACACAAATATCACGACTAAGATCTCTTTTATAGTCAAAAGATCTTTACATATTGCTTAAAGTCTTGGCCGACTTACTTTGTTAACTTATCCTTTTGAGTGTCAGTACATAAGATACAACATGTATCTATGTATACAACTTGTTAACTAAGCACATGGAGTAAGATATTATCTACCGTATATTGTTGACCAAAATACAATAAATATCTTTTCGATCTTATCCTTTCATCAGCAGAGTGTTCACTATCAGCAGGAACAATCTTTCATTAGCAGCAGAATCAATCAGCAAAATGTTACGCCTATCAGCAGAGTCATTTATCACTATCAGCAGAGTGAAATGTTCTATCAGCAGAATCAACATTATCAGCAGAAACCATTTTGCACTAGCAGCAGAATTACACTTAGAGTATTTCTTGGATTAGAACCCGATATTAGACATCTTGAATATTTAATTCCCAACAATCCTCCCCTAAGCATGTGAATCCTTTCAAACATGTTTCTGAATTAAATCTTGGATTGAAGATCTTTCAAACACTTATGTTCTTCAAGATTGAATATCTTCTCAGTAATTCATCTACTTTGCTCTTCTTTGACTTTAGCAATATCAAAACATATTGAACCAATCTTGGACTAAAAGATGGTGCAATTTCCTTGGATGGAGGAATTATAAGAGGCAATGATGCTGTGTATCTTGGATGCTTGTTTCAACAAGTGAAATCATCTAACCAGCATGTCTTTGAAGTGAAATTGAAACTTTTCTTTGTTTGATCTAGATAGAACTTTCTCCTTTGGAATGTTCTTGTCATTTTCAACCTCCTCATCATCTTGTATGCTCTTGTCTTCTCCTTCCTTTTATTGGATTATCTTCCTTTTCTGGGCCATTATTTCCTCCCCTGAGATTGTTACCTCCCCTGAAGCAAATAACTTTTGTTTCCTCCCCTTGTTTGGAAGATCTCACTATGTACCAAAATATATCTTTCCTTATCATCTGATCCAGCATTTAGAACTTGTTGTCAGACAATATTGTACATAAAGCCATCAATTCCTTAAGAGTTTAAGTTACTGCCCTCATCACTTCTAGGTGTGTTAACTCCTATGAGAGGTGAATCAGTGGACATTTCGATTCATGATCCATTAATCAAATGGTTTTTGTGAATCCTTGAAAATCCTTTTAAGAAAACATTTGACTTAGTAGTATGTTCATGATTTTAGAATTGAAAAAATCATACTACTTTCAACCATTTTGAAGAAATCAAGTGTATAACAGACACTTAATCAGTATTTCGGTTTAAAGCAACCTCTGGTTGTGTGAGAACCAATATTTTTCAGTTATAACTAACTGCCTGTGTAAAGATAAACCTATTCAAAAGGCTTTCTTGACAGGGTTTCCAGCTCATAGTAATTGTTTCCTCTAACACAAGTGTCAGATTCACTTTTACTAGCTGTTCTTTCTATCAGATGTCCTCAGACTTGCACATTATACTTAAAAGTATAAAATGATAGAAAGTGAGTTGCATCAGTTACTATCTGATCAACTAAGTCATCAATTCAATGTGAAATATCATAACTAGATTTCAAGAAATAAGTTTTAAGGAGCTTTAAAGTCCCAAACTCAGTCCATCATAAACCTATTATGGTCAGCAGCTAATATCTCAATTCTGCTGTTTCCATTTCACTTGAAAACATCCTTTGTGTTTACATATTCATACCTGAAATTGTTAGTCTAAAACCAAAAGAACAAAATACAAAGTATTTGTCTTGCATTAGTATAAACATAAGACCAACTATATGAATAACACAATTTAAATTTGTACTATTAGCACAAACTTTTGTAATAACAGTAGTATTAGATAAATCAGCAGCAACAACAAAAATTTATTTACAAAAACACATCATATTGAAAATTTAAAGATTAAGCATTCCAATACTTGCTACCAAGTACTGAAACCTTGAAACATCAAAAGCTTTTGTTAGCAGATCTGCAAAATTATGTTCTGAAGCAATTTTAAGAACTTGAATTAATCTTTTCTCATTGCAGTCTCTTATAAAGTGATGTCTAATTTCAATGTGTTTTGTTTTAGAATGTTGCACTGGATTTTTAATTATACAAATTGTACTACTATTATCAATATGA